>JAVTVY010037315.1:0-17512 GCA_036873755.1 Hanleya hanleyi | reverse complement strand
GGAGTTGGCTTAATGTTAAAGAGAAGATGAGTGTTGTAAATACAGACGGAAAAAAGAAGCATGTTTGTTAACACGGTGAAGAGTTAGCAGTAAATTAAACAAATAGATATGTTAAACTACGTAATAAGGCAAGAGAGCTGAAAATAGTTTCTCAGCTGCAGATATGAACGTGAACATGCAGGGTCAGCATGGTCAGTGGAAGTACTTTCCTTGCAGAATCCAAAACTCATACCAGATATTTTTTCCTGTTTTTGGTTCGCCTGTATGAATACAGTGAGAACTAATGTTGTACTCCTAGCCTAGGCGAATTTGCTCCACCACGTCCATTGATGTACGTGACAAATCACACATGGCCAGTTAAAGATATAGCAGGCCCAATACTGCTGAAGCGTTAAACCCTATTCACTCACTCACTCACTCACTATACTGCTGAACACGACATCAAACCAATCAAATTTTCTATATTTTCCATGTTTGCATCTTTCCTATTAAAGGGGAAAAATCTTTGATTTTTATCATTCTATATAGGGAGCATTTCCACTAGTTTTATAGCAGAGTTACATTTCCTTTAAAGCTGTATTAAAGATGTTATGACGCTTTTAGCATGTTAATGTGGGTGCCATTATTTCATATTTCCATCTGTCAGTCCATCTGTCCATGGGTCAGCAATGTTTTGTCTAGCCTCGTTCTCAGATGTCAATGTCTGGTACCCTTATTTAAGTTGAGCAATGCTATTTATTTGCATTATTCACGATTATTCACATACTTTAGTTGTTCCCTTTTTTTCTACATTTGAGTTCAGATATCAGTTTGTTTATTGGATTATAAACTTCAGGCTCTCATAATGTATGTTTGGAGTACTGGATATGTGTGCTGACAATACATGTGGGCAGTTATTCCAGACTGACAGTGACTGTAGTTTACTAAATCTGGCGAATGCTAAATAATACAATATACTTATTTGACCAAGGCAAGCTGCATGGTTCAACAGTTGTGCAGCCTGCAAATCTGTTTGTTATTATGCTAATTATTAGAACTTTGAAACTAGGGTCCTGAAATTGTGTGCTGTAATGTGTCATTACGAGATTTTGCGCCATTTTCTTTTTCCACATACATACCATCTTCAATATGTCAAGGGTTTACTTAACAGTGTACGTATGTTGCGATGATGTGTTCATAAAAGCTGACATAATGACAAGGGACGAAATTTACACTGACGCCGTGACGGATGTACAACTGGTAATTAGCATTGTCTCTCTCTCACCAATTGCTCTTTTTATTAGGAATAGTAAAATTTTGAAGATGAAGTTTAAAGTGAAAGCCTGTAGATAGAACATTGTAATTCAGTTTGCTGATAGATTCAAATATATGATAAATATTCTGATTGGAATTGAATTATGTATACACCATAGCGAGGACATCCATGTGGCAAGGCTAGAAGTAATCTGATTGAAATTTGATCTATATTGGGGCAAATATATGTTATTGCAAGATTTGGATTAATTAGACTGTATCATGCTTAAAAACCCCTTATGTGAAATCATGGCATATGATATTTTAGGAATGTTCATTCGAAGGAATTATGGATGGGTTGTATAAAAGGATTTTGCTGGAGTAGACCACTGTCCCGCAAAACAAGAGTTTTGGGGGGTGTGGGCGGTGGTATTCGGGTGAAATGTCGAAATATGGGATCTCTATATATAACCCCATGCTTTATATAAATCAACATCGATGTTGATTTATATAAACCATGGGGTTATAAATTTATATAGAGACCCCATATTTTGAGATGTTGATTTATATAAAGCATTTGATATGTGTGTAGGTCTACTCACAGGCCCGCAAGTGGTATTCAGGTGAAATGTTGAAATATGGGGTCTCTATATATAACCCCATGCTTTATATAAATCAAAATCGATGTTGCTTTATATAAAGCATGGTGTTATATATAGAGACCCCATATTTCGAGATGTTGATTTATATAAAGCATGGGGTTATATATAGAGACCCCATATTTCGACATTTCACCCGAATACCACTTGCGGGCCTGTGAGTAGACCTACACACATATCAAATGAAGAGACAGCTAGCCTAAATACATGTAATATCTTCATTCTGTTTTATATTACTTGTAACAGCATGCAATAAAAATCTTGATCTATCTCTTTCAATCTGTGGTTTGTTCTTATGGTTTGGTATTGCAGCACACTGCCATCTGTGTGTGGTGACAGTTGGATAAGGGACTGTTCAACTTCCAGTATTAATATACACAACAAAAATTTGCCCCCCCCCCTCTAACACCATGGAATATTCTCCAACCACCCCCCCCCCCCCAATCTCCTCCCTTTGCTGTGTATGTAATACTTGAAAGTCAGTCCCAAGGTGTATTTCATGTCACGAAGATCTCACAGTGAAACATATTCTTTTCGACTGCATAGAGTTTTGTTTTTATCAAGCGGCGACTTTGGAAGATCTATTTAGTTGGACTGTGGCATGAGTACTTAGAATTGTTTTTGATCATCGCAGGCCTGTCATCGCTATATATCTGAAATATATATTTTTAGTTGGACTGTGGCGTGAGTACTTAGAATTTTGTTTGATCATCGTAGGCCGGTCATCGCTATACATCTGAAATATTGCTGAACGCGACATTAAACCTTAATTCTCTCTCTCCTAAGCTGGGTTCATTACAGCTGTATGGTCATACATGTACCTGTAAACGGCCTTGTTTGCCAACTGCCTTGTTCAGGCTGCTTGAAAGGTTGTGCTACAGTTTGCTAAAGTGAATAGACCAAAATATAATTAGTAAACTTGGCACATACAGTTAAATTTCACCAATGGGGGGGGGGCGGGGGTTGTAGTTGATGTCTGGTATACATGGCTGTTTGATGATTGCATGCACACTTTTGAACATCCTTAATGAGGCTCTATGAGGTATAGTGAAAACATCTGAATTGAAGTCCGTTAGGTATACACATGGACACAGTTGTCTTCTGAGGTATTTGAAGAGCTGTGTGTTTTACCTTGTTAGGTATGTGCAGATCAATTCAGCCCTGTGAGGTATTTATAGAGATGTGTGTTTTACCTTGTTAGGTATGTGCAGATCAATTCAGCCCTGTGAGGTATTTATAGAGCTGTGTGTTTTACCTTGTTAGGTATGTGCAGATCAATTCAGCCCTGTGAGGTATTTATAGAGATGTGTGAGTAGTATATAAAGGTGATTACAGACCCCCTTTTGACGAGTGCGCAGGTGTTTCTGCGCAGATGACGTCACTTCCGGGGGAGGCTTGAGGAGGGGGATTCCCCAGTGGGAGTTTCCCCATGACGATCACGTGATCAAGGCATGTCCTGACTTGTTCTGGGTTGTACAGTTCTGCCATACGGAGGATGGGTACTAGTATTTCGCTGACGTCCTAGTAATAAACATAATCTATAGGTGTTGTGGCGGCCATGTTGTAATACAAGATGGCGGTGTACTCGGCATTGGCGGATTTTGATTGGCTGGCTGGTTAGGAGGTATTGTGACGTCACAGTTTCGTCGGCCATGTTGTAAAGCAAGATGGCGGTGTGGTTCGGGGATGTTCGGGCATGTTCGGGGATGTTCGGCAAGGGTCGGCCATGTTGTAAAGCAAGATGGCGGCTGTCGGCCATGTTGTAAAGCAAGATGTCGGCGTGGTTCGGGGATGTTCGGGCATGTTCGGGCATGTTCGGGCATGTTCGGGAAGGGTCGGCCATGTTGTAAAGCAAGATGGCGGCTGTCGGCGGCCATGTTGTAAAGCAAGATGGCGGGTGTCATGGGGCGGAAACGAGGCGGGAGGAGAGGTCAAGTGCAGTATAGTTCCGGCAGAAGGACCAAAAGCTACCTCCAGCACAGGAGAGTTCCAATTGTTGGAGGGGCTGTATACAGGATGTATTCATCCGCGGTGATGCGGTCTGGCCGCGGTTTTGGCGGTGATTCGGTCTCGGAAAAAAGCTTCCGCGGAGAAAAAGTAGTCCCTAGATAAAATGGTCCGATTGGGTCGAGTGAGGTATCAAAGTGAAGCTTATGTGAAGGGTCATCTAATGGGCTGGGTGTGGGGTTGACATATCGGCCTTCTGCGCATGCGCGGTGGCCGAAGGGTACTAAAATAGCCGTGTTGGAGCTAGGGGAGTCCCTAATGGTGCAATGGGGTCGAGTGAGGTATCAAAGTGAAGCTTATGTCAAGGGGCATCTGATGGGCTGGGTGTGGGGTTGAACTATCGGCAATCTGCGCATGCGCGGTGGCCCAAGGGTATGGAAATAGCCGTGTTGGAGCTAGGGGAGCCCGTAATGGACCAATGGGGTCGAGTGAGGTATCAAAGTGAAGCATTCGTGAAGGGGCATCGGATGGGCTGGATATGGGGTTGAACTATCGGCATTCTGCGCATGCGCGGTGGCCCAAGGGTATGAAAATAGCCGTGATGGGAGCTAGGGGAGCCCCTAATGGACCAATGGGGTCGAGTGAGGTATCAAAGTGAAGCTTATGTGAAGGGGCATCTGATGGGCTGGGTGTGGGGTTGAACTATTGGCATTCTGCGCATGCGCGGTGGCCCAAGTGTATGAAAATAGCCGTGTTGGGATGTAGGGGAGCCCCTAATGGACCAATGGGGTCGAGTGAGGTATCTAAGTGAAGCATTCGTGAAGGGGCATCTGATGGGTTGGGTGTGCGGTAGGAATATCATTCTGCGCATGCGCAGATGCAATACGGAGGTCTCGTCCAATCAGAAGCTAGTATTTCAAATCCGTCCCAGAGCTCTCGTCCAATCACAAGCGAGTATTTTGACCCGGTGCATTATGGGACATATCCAAGATGGCGGCACGTATGTTCAAGATGGCGGCACACCCGGTGTCGAAAACTGGCCATTTTGTCGGATGTGGTCACTTAGTGTCGAAAACTGGACCCTGTATGACGTCACTTCCGGGTTTTTCACTAAAAACTACCTCCAAACATAGAAGAGTTCCTAATGTTTCCTCTTAGACGTCCGTATGTTCAATCGCCGGTGTGTTTTCCCGCCCCGCCCCAGCGCCCCGCAGCGCGCGCGCGCGTCATCCCGCGTCATGCCCGGCAGTGCGCACGCGCGGATCAAAAGAAATTAGGAGGTATTGTGACGTCACAGTTTCGTCGGCCATGTTGTAAAGCAAGATGGCGGTGTGGTTCGGGGATGTTCGGGCATGTTCGGGGATGTTCGGCAAGGGTCGACCATGTTGTAAAGCAAGATGGCGGCTGTCGGCCATGTTGTAAAGCAAGATGGCGGCGTGGTTCGGGGATGTTCGGGCATGTTCGGGCATGTTGGGCATGTTCGGGCATGTTCGGGAAGGGTCGGCCATGTTGTAAAGCAAGATGGCGGCTGTCGGCCATGTTGTAAAGCAAGATGGCGGTGTGGTTCGGGGAGGTTCGGGCATGTTCGGGCATGTTCGGGAAGGGTCGGCCATGTTGTAAAGCAAGATGGCGGCTGTCGGCCCTGTTGTAAAGCAACATGGCGGAGTGGTTCGGCCATGTTCGGGCATGTTCGGGTTGTCGGCCATGTTGTAAAGCAAGATGGCGGCGTGGTTCGGGTATGTTCGGGCATGTTCGGGCATGTTCGGGAAGGGTGGTCGCTGATTGGTGGGTGTACCAAAATGTTTACACCGACGTCCGCGCGACCACCCTTCCTGGGTTAATTTACAATCCTGATATTTTTGCAGATTGGTAATAATACTATAGAATATATAGGCGAGTATCCGTTCTCCTATGTTAAATCATTGCATGTATTGAAATAACATTGGGGGTTTGCCCCTGAGAAGGGTCGCGTGTATTCAGATAATATTGCTCTGAATGCTTATCAGGCTCATTCTCACACTCAACTCCCATGTTAAATGATTGTGTCTATTAATAGCATCAAAGTCACTATACACAGCGCTGATTGGTGGGTGTACCAAAATGTTTACACCGACGTCCGCGCGACCACCCTTCCTGGGTTAATTTACAATCCTGAGATTTTGCACGCGCGACCACCCTTCCTGGGTTAATTTATTTTTTTACGGGTCTAAAATGGATGAAATCATTAAAATAGTGGCTTAGTCTACTGCTAATTTTCTTAATTTTTTAAATGCTACATCCCTGAGTTGCCCCCGTTCAATTTGAAATAATTTTTATACCTGACCTGGCATTTATTGAAAAATTACACGGGTTTAAAATTGTCAAAAGAAACTGTGGAATGGACTTGTATAACTACCGACTGCAGGACCTCACGTATCTGTCTACCTATGGCGAGAACATTTTCAAAGATCAGGTGACAGCGTTCAAGTTGAATATGACATTCGGGTACATTTTACGGCACAAGGAGACGGACCAACTGCGATATTTCTATCCCAGTAATAATACCTATGTGTTTGATCAGCCGTTCACCATCACGGATGCGATTTCTCTGGAGCCACTCATCGACCAATTGACTACGTTGGATCCATTGGAATGGGCTCGGTTGCAACGCCCCAATACCCAATGGTTGGTGGAAATGGTGACCAACGTCACATTTTTCGTCACGAAAATGAGAGATCATCCTATCGGTGGGGTCGAGTGAGGTATCAAAATGGTTTAAGATGGCGGATTGTAGAAAAACGTATAAAAGGAGGCGATTTTTAGGGGTGGGGTGTATTCATTGCACTACCCTGCGTAGCACTCTGACTGACCTGACCTGCCTGCCTGCCTGCCTGCCTGCCTACCTGCCTGATTCACCTGACCTCACCTGACCAGCCAGCCTGCATGCCTACCCGCTTGTATGAGACGAAAGCATGAGACGTGGAGAACATTTTCCCTGTCACCCAGCAGTTCCTCCGGTTGAAGTCTTGCCTGAAGACGAGCGTGTGAGCGACACCCGCACTCTTACACCGGACTGCACCCTATTGTTGTATTCCAAACGTGTGGAGCTCATCGATGACGACAGTAGGTGTTGGTGTACGTCTGAACCAGCGCGTGTCTCTTTATCCCCGGAAGGCTGGACTACCTTGAAACGGGTGTTATTGGGTGACCTCGACGGTGATAGCATTCACCTGTGTGACGACGTCTACATTTTCCGCGGTCCCTATTTTGCTCGACTCCTCTGTCTCAAGCAAGGTGGGTTTACTCTGCACCCTGATCTATGGACAGCCTTGGAAAAAGTAATCCCCATGGTCGATGAAGTACTATCTCTATAGGAGCCACATAACCCATCAGAATACTGCGTATCACGGACTACACCCGTATAGCTACATCTGGTCTATAAAACACGTCCCTCTGGATCCCACACCTTCATTTCTACGGTTGCAGAGCCATGGCGGAGATCCAGCCCCATGCGACTCGCATTTTACAGTACGCCACCGTGGTGAATTCATTCACGGGTTACCGAGCAGTGGTCCGGCCCATGTTTGCAGATGGCGACGACAACGAGGGACGACGCCAGATCCTGAACGAGTTCACAGAAGCGGTCCTCCACAGAGTGTACTCGATGGAGAGGCGTGCCATCACTCACCACTACTGGACTATGACAGCCATCCTTGATGCTCGGGCTATGGACCACGAGCGCTCACGCCGGAACCAGCACCGGCTGGTTGGCCTCATACTAGTCTGTGCCTTATTGACCCTGGCGCTGTGGTATTGACACTATAAATACCAGGGTCAGACAGAGTGTGTGTCATTCACCGTTCGACATTTACAGCAAGCATGTCACTACGAGCCATCCTGCCTCTTACACCCTACCAGGTGGGGTTATACGTTTATGAAGATAAAGTGACCCTGGTGGAAGACTGTGGAGCTATTTGCTGGGCGTCCGCTGAGACTCTATCGAATACGGTGACGCTACAGCGTGATGGCTGGACTAAATTTAAACGGGTGTTGAGCGGTGAGTTGGACGGACACCTCATCCACATGGACAATGCCATCTACGTCTACCGTACCGCCCTCTTCCCACGCCTGGGCCGCTACCAAGACCCTACGCGAAGTTTCCTCCTAACCCCCTCTCTGTGGTCAGCCTTGGAGAAAGTAGTGCCTATTGTGGACCAGCTGTTTACACCGGACGAACGATCACCAGACCAATTGGCGTGGGCTCGTGCTATGGAAGACGCGCTGGCTGAACCCCATGAACAACTGTCTAGTCATGAACCCGACGACGACGACGAGGCCATTGATTACCCGGCTGAACTGAGTCAACCAACACAACGGTGATAGAAACTTGTTATAAATAAACCATACTCTCCGGGTCCATCAACATTGTGTCACCATGAAGCGCTGGGAGAAGGTGTTGGATAACTTATACTACAGTCCCGACAGTCCGGCGGCCTATAGTGCATTGTCGGCTCTCTATCGAGCGGCCAAACCCCAGGGGATACAACGTACCCAAGTCCGAGATTGGTTAAGAAAACAAGACACCTATACCTTACATCGAGCTGTCCGTCGCCATTTTCTACAGAACCGGGTGATCGTGGGAGGAATAGATGCCCAGTGGCAAGCGGATTTGGTCGATATGAGCGCCTTTGCCAAACACAACGATGGGAATCGGTATATCATGACGTGCATCGATATCCTATCCAAGTATGCGTGGGTGGTACCCATCCGGACGAAAACGGGGGCGAATCTCATAGCGGCGTTCAAAGACATCTTCAAGACCGGGCGCAAACCTTTGTATTTGCAAACCGACGAAGGCACGGAATTCCTCAACAGACCGTTCCAAGCCTTTCTGAAAGCCCAGAAGGTCTTCTTCTTCCATATGTACAACGAGACCAAGGCGTCCGTGGTGGAAAGGTTCAACAGGACATTTAAAGGTCGTATGTATAAATATTTCACCTATAAGAATACAAGGCGGTACATCGATGTTCTCCCGAAACTGGTGAGGGGTTACAATCGAGCCTATCATCGAAGTATACAGAGAGCCCCCGTTACCGTCACCCAACGCAATGAAGCCCAAGTCCGGCGTGTCTTGTACCCCAGGCCATCGCAGCGAACGACGAAGGCGGTGTACAAGGTCGGGGACCCTGTACGGATCAGTAAAGTCAAGGGCAAGTTCGAGAAAAGTTACTTGCCCAACTGGAGCGATGAGCACTTCCTGATTAAACGGCGCCTACCCCGACAGCGGCGAGTCTATGAACTGCAAGATCTCCAAGGGGAAACGTTGCTGGGGACGTTTTACGAGACGGAATTACAGCCTGTTGTAAAAACAGAGCAAGACTACTACACGGTGGAGCAGATTTTGAAAACGAAACGTCGACGTGGCAAACTGTTTCATTTCGTCAAATGGCAAGGTTGGCCCAGTTCCTTCAATTCCTGGGTCGCGGCCAACCAGGTGAAACGACTATAAAGCCAGACATCACTGCCGTCCTCCTTCATTCCACGTCCAACCATGAACACGGTGCATCCGTCTCTGAACACAGCGTCTTCCAAAACGCGCAAAGTGCAAGTAGGCTTTGGTGTACTAGTGCTAACCCTGCTGAGTGTGTTGTACGGAGGTGTGTTTTACGACGTAGCCTATGTCAGCACGTTACTTAACCAACTGAGAACACCAGCCATCAGTGAAACCGGTCTACAGAGAGCACCAGTCGTATCCAGCCCAGTCACCACCACCACCACCATACCTCGTGTACAAGCCACAACGAGTGTAAACTCCACACTTACACCAAGAACACCCACTACGTCTGAAGACCCACCGGATTTCATACCTCACAGTGAACCGACGAAACGACGACCACCCACGTTGTACCCATCACCACCATCATCATCCCTGACAGTGAACAGACAACGACAACCGACGTTGTACCCGCCACCACTCCAGCTCACTCGTACCAAATTTACAAGAGCGGGTTACCACGACAGCGGATACACCTCCAACCATGGACCCTCGGTGGCAGTATCCCTTCACCTGCGTCATCGCAGGACCGACGGGCTCGGGCAAAACGCACTTCGTCAGGAAGCTCCTCGAACACGCCGACAGCATGATCACTCCACCCATTGCCAGAGTCGTGTGGTGTTACGGAGAATGGCAGGAAGCGTATGCAGCAATGCCCCACATCACCTTCGTGGAAGGCCTGCCTAACCTGGCCGATTTGGAACCCGACACCTTGGTGGTTCTGGATGATCTCATGGCGGAGACGGATGCGCGGGTGACCCAACTCTTTACCAAAGGCAGCCATCATCGACGGCTCAGCATCATCTACATTGTGCAGAATCTGTTCAGTAAAAAACAAAGAACATCGGAATATCAGCTTAAATGCCCACTACCTGGTGGTCTTCAAAAACCCGAGATATACCACTCAACTGCTGCACCTGGCGAGACAGATGTATCCCGGCCGCACACCGTTTGCATTGGAAGCCTTTAAAGATGCCACAACCCCTCAGCACGGGTATATGCTCTTCGACCTGAAGCAAACCACCCCGACCACCTTCGACTACGGACCGGCATCTTTCCCGGAGAGACTCACCACGTGTACATGCAAAAATAATGTAAACACACCTACAGTGGCTCCCCCAGCTGGGGTGTGTGTGTTTTGATGATGGGGATAATAAAAAAGAATGAATACCACAGCAGGGTTGTGTTCTCTGAAGTAGATAAAAAGAGCAGAGTTGTGTGTTCTAGCATTAGTTGTACAGGATGTCTGCGCGAGTACGGAAGCACGCTCCCACGCTCCGTGTATTGAAGACGGCCCCACCCGAGTTAGTCCGAACCATTGTACGGGGTGCGGACCCTGCCCTTGTACGCTGTCTGTGCGAGATCGGGTACAATCTGTTAAAAGGCAACGTACCACTGACTCCGGCTCAGAAGACCAAGTTGGCCAAGCATAAGACAGGTCTCCGAACCCTAGTCCACAAGCGGGTGCCTCAAACACAAAAGAAAAAGGTGTTACAGAAAGGCGGCTTTCTCGGGGCCATCTTAGCACCGTTGGCTGCTTCCGTGTTGGGTCCAGTATTGGGTGGACTCTTCGGCCGACAATGAACCACACGAAAAAAATGGTCCTCGTCGAACCTCGGCTGCTTCAAAACCTCCAATCGCCTTACCCTGTCCCTTCTACGGTGAAGACGATAAACACCCTCGATGGAGAAATGCAACAGATCTTACAGAGACCGGGGTTAAGCGATAGTGAGAAAGTACAACGGTACAATGAGACGCTTCAGCGGTACATGACGTTCATGGACCAATACAAACCCCTCTCTGCTCCACCACCACCACCATCACCACGTGACACACCGCCGACCTCAGCACCGTTCCAACAGCCGGGTGGGGTACCTTCCACAGCCCCACAGTGGGTCGAAGACGAAGTCCTGAAGAGTGTACCTGCCTCGTTCAAGAAACAAGCTGACCTGGTATTACAACGGATGAAACAGAATCCTAACATGACTTGGAATGATAAAGGCGAACTCCTGGTACAGAATCAGGTGGTCCCCGGGACCCACATGACGGATTTAGTGAATGATCTGATGCGTCAACGCAGATCGCACACCGATCCTCGAGGATGGGAGGTCTTCGCTCAAGGCTTAAAAGACATGCATGTACCACAGGAATTGGTGGGGAACCCTCAGCGCTGGGCCTTTATGCAGAATGTGAGTACACCACCAGAACCTTGGGAACCGGAGTCTCCTCCCACATCACCACCACGGCGGGCACCTACGTTTTCACCCCTTTTACCACGCCACCCCCTGCAACCACCAAGAGCTAAATCACCGCGACCATCACGACGATTAGCGCCCAAGGGCTGGGAGAAGTATTAAAACCAACAGCAGCAGCAAGAAAGTTCAGTCATCATGTTTTACCTCACCCTACCCAGTAACAGCTCGGCTGATGTGTTTCCTGACAACACCTTGACCAAGTACGTGACCCAGTTACCGCAACCGTTGCATTTACCTGAACGCTGGGAATGTGGACTCGTGGATATCCAATACCCTTACTCGTGGTACAACGTGCGAGCCAATGAAGTATGGTACGAGGTGACCTACGAAGGACAAGAAACTCGACTCAAACTAGCCGAAGGTCAATACGATACCCCCAAGCAGTTCATGGGTGGACTGAGAAGTCTGATGCATTATAAGCCTCTACGAGACGTCACGAATACTTCAAAACCCATCAAATCTTTCCCCTTCAAAAATCATGTGGACTTCGATTACAACGCACACAACGACAAGGCCAATCTCACGCTCAGCCCCAACGTGAGTGTCGAACTCAGTGCTACCCTACAGCAAATGCTGGGTTTCAATTACCAGGGGTACGCTGGCCCCACCGGCGAGATAGGCTACATCCCGATGGACATGCGTGGTGGTATGTATGGCCTGTACGTCTACTCGGACGTGGTCGATGCACACATTGTCGGCGACAGCAACGTACCTCTACTGCGCGTCTGCCCGGTGAAAGGCACGTATGGAGCTCAAGTCACCCACAGTTTCAGGCATATCGTGTATCTACCGGTCAGTCAGACCGATATTAGCTCCATCGTCATCGATATAAGAGACGACACGGGACGACCGGTGGCATTCGAACGAGGAAAAGTGGTGCTGACACTTCATTTCCGTCAAGCCCGAGCGGTTCACTTTGCATAATGAAGGTGCCTTATCAATGCCATACAGCCAGTTACGTCGATCATTACACCAAACAGGCCGGGGGTAACTTTCCTGTCTTTGCGGGTACACGCATGCAACGAGGACATGGACTGGGGAACATACTCGGAAGCATCGTCAAAACGTTCCTGCCCTTGGTGACGCGTGGGGTCAAAGCGATCGGCAAACAAGCGGTGCGCAGTGGACTGCAAGTGGCTGGTGATGTCTTGGGGGGGTACGGCACCCAAAGAATCCTTGAAACGGCGGGCCAAAGAAGCGGGAGGCGTCTTGGTGGCCAAAGCACAACGCACCGTAGGGAATAAAAGAGCTGCCCCACCGAGACCACGCACCAGTCGACGACCGACCCAGCGACGACGCACATCCAAGAAGACCAAGAATATCTTTTCTTAAAGATGGCGTTCATCCATGCCGAGTCGTGTCCTTCTACCAACAGTGAATTTGATTTATGGACCGTCCCAGCTACTCAGACCAGTGCCGAAGAGGGTCAATGGGTGGAACATCTGCCCCTTTCCAGCATTACAGCCACAGGCCCCATTGAATTCACCATCACCAACGCAGATACGACCTACCTGGATTTAGCCCATACGTACCTATATGTGAAAGCTAAAATCACCAATAAAGATGGGACAGACCTGAAAGAAGATGCACCCGTAGGTCCAGTGAATCTCTGGCTTCATTCGCTATTCCAGCAAGTGGATATAGCCCTGAGTGATAAACTGGTGAGCGCCTCGACGAACACGTACCCGTACCGAGCCTACATCGAAACACTGTTATCCTACGGGCGTGACGCTAAAAAGTCGTATTTGACAGCCCCGTTGTTCTACCGAGATACCCCAGGCAAGATGGAAGCGAGTCCTGATAACGCCGGCTATACGGAGAGAGTGGATTTCACAGCAGAGAGTCACTCGGTCGATATGATGGGACGTCTGCATGCGGACTTATTCATGCAGGACCGATACCTTTTGAATGGAGTACCTGTCAAAATACGACTAGTGCGCGCAACGCCTGCGTTTGCCTTGATGGCCCCGAATGAGGACCTCGAGTATAACATTGTCATCCAAGAGGCAAGTCTGTTTGTACGCAAAGTGAAACCCAGCCCAGGTGTACAGTTGGGGCACATCAGAGCCTTGGAGAAAAAACCAGCCCAGTACCCGATTCGACGAGTACAGACCAAGGTGTTTTCCGTTCCTAAAGGCAATATGATTGTGAATCAAGAAAACCTGTTCCTGGGGGATTTGCCCAAGCGTTTAACCCTAGCCTGTGTGGAGAACGTGAGTTATAATGGGACTCTCTCGAGGAATCCGTTCAACCTAAAAGCGTTCAACATCAATTTCGTGGCCCTGCATGTGGATGGCCAACAGGTACCGGCACGCCCCTTACAACCTAACTTTGGAACGGCCAATTACATCCGGAGCTATCTGAACCTCTTCACAGCAACTGGCCAAATCAACCAAGACGAGGGAAATATGATCAGTCGAGACGATTTCGGCAAAGGATACACATTGTTCTGTTTCGATCTGACTCCCACCTTAGACAACGATCATCAGCTGAGTCTCGTCAAGAAAGGCAACTTACGCTTGGAACTGCACTTCGGGATACCTTTACCGAAAACCATCAATGTGATCTGCTACGCTGAGTTTGACAACATCATTCAAATCGATAAAAGCCGTAACGTGCTGTGTGACTTCGCCACCTAACATGGATACAGACCAGATAACCACGGTGCTGGAGACTGACCCAGGAACACGTAAGGTGTTTCAAGGAGTGTTCGCCCGAGACGTGTTCCCATTAGACCGTGTGTATCCGGCTGCTTACGTCCTGAATACAGACCCGATGGATCGGCCCGGTCAACACTGGGTGGCCGTGTACTTGACAGAAGAGCAGGGTGAATACTTTGATCCGTACGGCCTACCACCCCTCCATCCTGATTTAACAGACTTCATGGATCAATGCACAGAGACGTGGTGTTGGAATACTAAAACGTTGCAAAGCCTGGACAGTATGGTGTGCGGACAATATTGCTTGTTTTACCTGTACCATCGATGCCGGAGAAGACCCTTATCTACCATCGTCCACATGTTTGACGAGTACCCCAAGGCCGAGGACCGAGATGTACTCGTCTATGACTGGGCCGCCCATCATTTCAATGTACAAGTCCCGTTCTGGGCTTGAATTCTTTCAATGTACATACGCCCCCTGTTCTGGGCTTTAATTAATTACAAGCCCCTTGTTCTGGGCTTCAGTTTTCACGTGGTTGTTCTCACGTTGTTGTTGTTCACTGAATAAAAAAATGAGATCTCACCAAAAAAAAAAAAAACCTGTGTTGTGTGTTTTATTCATAATGCATCTGAAGATTGAGTCAAACTGAAATCAGTGGTGTAGGATGGGGCCAAAATATCACCCATCAAGGTTAGAATGCAAGCGCACTATAGTAAAAAAAAATAGAGAGCCAATGAAATCAGCCCACAGACCAAGTACGTATATTTGGTCTAGGTTTGGAGCGAGCATTTCATTGAGGTGCGTGTATACGGTGAGTGAAGAGACTCGTCCAACACGTATAGATTATGACTATAAGTTCTTTGTATTCTTCGAATGAAATCAGCCCACAGACCAAGTACGTGTATTTGGTCTAGGTTTGGAGCGGGCATTTCATTGAGGTGCGTGTATACGGTGAGTGAAGAGACTCGTCCAACACGTATAGATTATGACTATAAGTTCTTTGTATTCTTCGAACCTTGCCGAAAGGAAGACCGTTTGACAGGTGACCTTTTGATCCGCGCGTGCGCACTGCCGGGCATGACGCGCGCGCGCGCGCTGCGGGGCGCTGGGGCGGGGCGGGAAAACACACCGGCGATTGAACATACGGACGTCTAAGAGGAAAAATTGGAACTCTTCTATGTTTGGAGGTAGTTTTTAGTGAAAACCCGGAAGTGACGTGACAACCCACGTGACCTGCGTATATACTCCTGTAAAATAGAGCCGATTTTATTTCTTTGGAAGGGGCAAGGTCAATGGGACTTGCGCTTTTTATACTACTAAACTGTGAAGTAGATTACATCTTACATAGGCCTTAAGGTCGTGATATGCATATGAAGTATTCTGGGGCATGGTCAGTACTTTCCAATTTTCCCTTCGTCTACTACTCGCCGATTTTTTTGATTTTTTTTTATTATTATTTATTTATTTATTTATTTATTTATTTCCTAGAGAGCTTTAAAATAAGACCTCACTCTACCCAATCGGGCCACTAGTGCTCCACCTAGACTCCAACATGTCCACCCCGTATGGATTTATACATACTAATATCCCAGTATATGAGTGTATATGGGTCTATATGGATCTATATGGATCTATATACAAGCCTACCCGGTACTTTCATAGTTTTTTCCATCGTATTCTACATGATCAACCTCATAGCTCATAGTAAAAGCCATAAAAAAAAACCCCGACCACCCCTATACCCCATACAGGCCAAATATAGCGGGACATCATCTTCGCCTGGGAATTGGTGTAGTCCGAGTTGTCTCCCTTGCATCAAAGCGTATAGATGGGGCTGTGGTTTGAACGGAGTTATTATCCGGGCAAGCCGGGGAAATTGACCTTGAGCAGCCATTTTTGTTAGCGTTTGTTACATATAACAGACCTGTACGGAATATTTCCACTTTAAATCGTTCATACCCAACAAAAATTATATCAAACTAATTCATGCATTCATATCTAAGTCATTCATATACCGCGGGAGACCACATGAAGGTGCCCCGATGCCGCTCAGCATACGTTCGATGAACGTTCGTAATTTTTCTTTTGCTGGTGCAAACTGGACGATGTAAATGCTCGACACTGGGGTGGCACTCGATCATAGACTGGTTATAATAACATGCTACAACACTTAAATTCAGATCTCATCAACCAGAACGTGTTATGTGCTGGCAGTTCATGACAATATCGTAAGATATGTATGCTTGCTAACCTTAGTTGGATTCGTCATGAAATCATTTGGAAATAAGTAATTCGAGCACTTTTTGTGACATAGCAAAACGAAGATGACAGCCGTTTCCCTTTTCGCTGCGATGGTTTACACGAAAAACCGGCTCAGTTATAAAAATCCATATCTCCGTAAATATGAAATGTCCCAACTTTTTACGTCAAGACAATATTCTTTTATATGTGTACTTCCTATTTCCCGCAGGAATTTATGAAATATAAATTCTTTCCGCAATAAACTTACAATTTACTGGCAATGGTAACGAAATTCTTCGTCTCAATTTGAGCTTCCTGTACGGCGGCGGAACGTCAAGATCAAAGAGCGCGTGCTGCGACGTAACAGATCACGTGAGGGTCTAAATATAGATCGTTTGTTTACAAATATCAGCTGATCATGTGTGGATGGTGGTGGGTGCAAGATGGCCGCTCCCACCACCATCCACATTAGCGGCCATCTTGCACCCACCACCATCCACAGCTGTGTGGATGGTGGTGGGTGCAAGATGGCCGCTCCCACCACCATCCACATGAGGGGCCATCTTGCACCCACCACCATCCACACAGCTGTGTGGATGGTGGTGGGTGCAAGATGGCCGCTCCCACCACCATCCACATGAGCGGCCATCTTGCACCCACCACCATCCACACAGCTGTGTGGATGGTGGTGGGTGCAAGATGGCCGCTCCCACCACCATCCACATTAGCGGCCATCTTGCACCCACCACCATCCACGATGGAAAAACGTATAAAAGGAGTCGATTTTTAGGGTAGGGGTGTATTCATTGCACTATTTTGCGGAGCACTTTGACTTACCTGACCTGACCCGCCTGCCTGCTTGCTTCACCTTTAGCCAGTCAGCTTGCCTGCCTGTATGAGACGTGGAGAAGATTTTCCCTGGGACCCAGCGGCACCTCCGGTTGAAGTTTTACCCCAAGACGAGCGTGTGAGGGACATTTATC
>JAVTVY010037314.1:0-16732 GCA_036873755.1 Hanleya hanleyi | reverse complement strand
TGTACCCGAGGAAGATGAACGGCGGATGGTGGATTACCTCGCAAAGACTGGTAAATATAAGGTAAATACTGCCACGGGATTTGGATCTCCAGGTAAACCGGGTCCGTATTTGCCATCTATGTCTTCTGATAAAACTAACATAGGAACGGTTCATGTGCCAAAATTGAATGTGTTTACGGGAGCTGATCCTACTCCAAAAAGCGAATCATCTTTTGACCTCTGGCATTTCGAGGTCAAATGTATGGTCCGTGACAAAGTCTACCCTACACCTGTCATATTACAAGCAATTAGGAGGTCCCTTAAAGGGGAAGCTGCAAAAGTAGGCCTCCATTTAGGTGAACATGCCACAGTACAGGCAATTCTAAATAAATTAGAAGGTGCGTTTGATACGGTTGCTACAGGGGAGGCAATCGTTCAAACCTTTTACACCGAACGGCAAAGACCTAATGAATCTGTTTCGAGCTGGTCTTGTCGCCTGGAAGATTTATTGCAGGTGGCCATTGAAAAAGGTTCGGTACGGGGAAGAGTAGCGGACAGAATGCTCCGAAATAAATTTGGACGGGTTTGAACAGTGAGCGTTTAAAAGCTGCCACTAGGCATAAGTATGATGCGGACAGCGACTTTGACACACTGTTAAGAGAAGTACGCTGCGTTGAGTTAGAACTGTCTGATTATGATAAGGTGGTGAAAGGTAAGAAATCTCAACAGCATCTTCATGTAGCAACAGAACCGCAAACTGACGACCAGGACATATGCGCACGTTTGCAAGAAATCTGCAATCGCCTTAAGCGACTGGAGCTTAAACAAGAAAAGCAGCCGCCGCCGTGAAATACAGATTCACTGGCGCAAGTCCTTAAACGCTTGGAAAGCTTGGAAAATAAATTCGACAAAAACTATCGCTCTTTTGGCAGGGGTCGTAGTAGGTTTTTCGGTAAAAAGGCAGAGACCGAACCGAAAAGTAATCCGCAACCAAATACGTCAATGAGCCAGACAAGTGATGCCGACAGTGCACCGGATTTAAACTCCCGTTGACCTCCAACGCAGGGTTGGTTGGGGGTCAATGGGATGAAAGCCCTGAAATACAAAAATCTGCACTTGTTGGGGAGTCGAATGAGTCTTTGATAATTGTGGATGGTGTTAAATGCCGCTGTCTGGTAGACACAGGTTCTATGATCACGACCATGAGTAAGTCCTACTATCAAGGGGAACTAGGCCATAAAGCATTGCATTCGATCAATAATTTCAAACTAGAAGTGTGTGGAGCTTCTGGGGTCAGTTTGCCATACTTTGGATATGTTGAGGTGGAGTTAAGTGTACCGGGTTCTGCAAAAATAGTACTGGCCCCGGTATTGGTGGTTCCGAACACGGACTATAATGCTCAAATTCCCATAATAGCCGGAACTAACATAATCAAGTTATTTGTGGGGACAGTTACAGGTAAGAGTTTAACCCCCTGGCAAACTGCTATCGGCCTGGTACAGAAAGGAGGGTCTATTGGAACTTTACGTTCAACAAATACTCACCGCTTGACAGTTAAAGCTAATGAGGTTGTTAACGTTAGGGGTGTGATGCATGATCCCCCTAATGGCTGCCAGACTGTAGTTGCCGAGCAGGGTAATGTGGGGTTAGCCGGGGGTTTAGTGATCTCTCCCCAGCTTGTAAACTTGCAGTCTGATGGGTCCACTGCTCGTGTTAGTGTTCGAATCTGCAATTTGTCGGTACACTCTCTAATTATTCCACCTAAAACAAAGCTGTGTGATCTGCACCGAGTATCTATCGTTGATCCCCCAACGTCGTCCACTAGGGTAAGGTCGGATACGTCTGATCACTTCTCCTTAAGGGAACTGGGTATATATCTTGAAGACAGCCCTCTCACCGACAGTCAGCGCGAATGTACGGAACAGATGCTGGGCCAATGGAAGTCTATCATGTCAACGGGACTACTCGATCTTGGTCATACTACAACGGTAAAACACGCTATAAAACTTACAGATGATACATCATTCAAAGAGCCACATAGGCACATCCCACCTGCTCTTTTCGACGAGGTCCGTTCCCATCTTAAGGAAATGCTGGCCTGCGGCGCTATACGTAAATCGAGCAGCCCGTACTCGTCTAATGTCGTGCTTGTTCGTAAGCCAGACAATTCCCTACGATTCTGTTTGGACTTCCGGAAATTGAATTCCCGTACGGTGAGGGACTCCTACGCCTTACCACGTATTGATGAGACGCTTGATTGCCTGGCTGGATCGAAGTGGTTTACCAAGCTGGACTTGAGATCCGGTTACTGGCAAGTGGAACTCGTGGAAGAAGACAAACACAAAACTGCATTGACAGTTGGGCCACTGGGCTTCTATGAGTGCAACAGAATGCCCTTTGGCCTGACGAATGCGCCCGCTACGTTCCAGCGCCTCATGGAGGTAGCGTTGACAGACTTGAACCTCCGCGACTGTCTCATCTACATTGATGACGTCATCATATTCTCAAAGACATTCGAAGAGCATATGGAACGACTGGAACGCGTCTTTCATCGCTTGAAACAACATGGATTGAAACTCCGGCCGGATAAATGCGAATTTTTCTTGCACAAGGTCGAGTATCTAGGCCATATTGTGTAGGAGAATGGAATCGAGACCGATCCCTAGAAAATTGAGGCTCTAAAGCGATGGCCTGTACCAAGGAATGTCGACGATCTCCGCAAATTCTTAGGTTTCGCCGGCTATTATCGGAGATTTGTGCCATCCTATGCGAAAATAGTTCGGTGCCTTAATGACCTCCTGGTAGACCAACCCAAGAAGAGAGCTAAACGCAAACCCAGGGGTAACACTAAATGGTGTTGGCAGGCGGAACATCAAGAGGCGTTTGATCAGGTAATTTTGGCCTTAATTACCCCACCTGTTCTGGCTTATGCTGATTACACTATTCCGTTCATCCTACACGTCGACGCCAGCGGTGACGGCTTGGGCGCGGTTTGTACCAACGTCAAGATGACAGGGAAAAAGTGATCGCGTATGCTAGCAGAGGTCTCAAAAGGCCAGAACGGAATTATGCAGCACATAAGCGCGAGTTTCTCGCACTCAAATGGGCTGTGTGCGATAAATTTAGGGATTATCTGTATGGCCACAAATTTATCGTTCGAACCGATAACAATCCGCTTACGTATGTTCTCACCTCGGCGAAGCTAGACGCAACAGGGCATCGTTGGCTCGCGGAGTTGTCTACGTTTGACTTCCAGCTGGAATATAAATCTGGTACAGCACACCGAGACGCTGATGGGTTATCCCGACACCCGTCCATATCCGAAACGGGTTCAGACGTCACCAAGGTAGATGGTGACGTGGTTAAAGCAATCTGCAATATCGAGATAGTCTCTAATATTCCATTCATAGAGAGTCTGGGGTGGCAGGATGCTGAAGAGTCTCCCCCAGGCCAGCGCCTTCCGAGTATGTCTGCGGCACAAGTATGCATGCCTCTATTTTCAGATACTTCGACTTGGGAGAAACTACAGCGGACGGACAGGACCATTGGTAGAGTAATGGAGTACTTGGATGCTGGAGATCTTGATAAAAACAACTACATCATGGAAACGAAAGAGGTGAGATCGTTACTTAAGTGTCCGGATAGATTACTCGTACGAGATGGCGTCCTGTACCGTAGAACGACACATGACGATCGAACGACCTCGCAGATAGTGCTGCCGCTGCATTTCCGGGATCTCGTGTTGAGAAGTCTACACGACGACCAGGGTCACCAGGGTAGAGAAAGGACGTACAATTTGGTAAGAGCCCGATTCTTCTGGCCAGGCATGTCTGAAGATGTACGCAGAAAGGTGAGGTTTTGCGACCGGTGTATTCGGAGGAAAACTGGGACGGCACACAGGTTCACTCCTCTGGTGAGTATTGAAACCCATCAACCGATGGAGCTTGTGTGTACGGATTTCCTTTCGTTGGAGGAGTCCAAGGGAGGTTACTCCAATATTCTGGTGATCACCGACCATTTCACCAGGTATGCACAAGCAGTACCTACCCGGAACCAAACGGCGAAAACTACGGCCAGGGCTTTGTACGATAACTTCTTCGTGTATTACGGGTTCCCGAGCAAGCTGCACAGCGACCAGGGACCAAATTACGAGTCTCAGGTTATTAAGGAACTGTGTAGAATTGCTGGCATAGAGAAAACCAGAACGACGCCGTACCACCCCCAGGGCAACGGCATGTGCGAACGTCTAAATCAAACGCTCTTGAACATGCTAGGGACCTTAACAGACGAGCAGAAGTCTAGATGGAAGGATTATGTACCTTCACTGGTTCACGCGTACAACGCGACCAAACACGAGTCCACTGGATATAGTCCATTCTATTTAATGTTTGGTAGGCATCCCCGTCTGGCGTTAGACGCCTACTTAGGTATAGACCCCAATGATACTGGTACTGTTGCGGACAAGACGCAGTACGCTGCGGCGTTACGGAAGAAGCTAGATTACGCTTACAGACTGGCTTCTAGCGAAGCAAAAAAATCTTCTTCCAGGTACAAGAAGAATTATGATCTTTCCATTAGAGAGTCCAAAGTAGAACCGGGGGATAAGGTCCTCGTAAAGAACGCAACTCTGCGGGGGAAACGTAAGATAGCAGACCGATGGGAGAACATCCCATATGTAGTATTACGTCAGCCAAATAAAGGTATTCCCGTGTTTGAGGTTAGGCGGGATGATGGTAAGGGGCGTAAACGCATGCTACATCGTAACCTGCTACTCCCATTTCAGTCCCTTCCTTCATCTAAATTCTGTCCCGAGTCACGTGATTCCGCAAGCAGGAAAGCTTCTCCTTCACGGCAGCTGCCGGAAATCGAATCACCACAGTCTGAGAGCGAGGACGAGTTGATGGACTTGAGGTTGGATTCTCCTGTTGCACAGCGAAATCTGAGGCCGAGGCCTCGTATTTCAGTCCCGAGGTCAAGCCCGCGACCTTCGACTCCACGACATCTGGACATTTCTGTTCAATCTGATCCGCGTCGGATCGTTCGCGAACCAGTCGCACTGGTAGAAACTACACCTGCTGAACCAATATTCCGTAATGTTGCAGTTGATATAGGGAGTCGAGAACCGGCCGTCACAAGAGAGCCGCCTGTACTTAGACGATCCACAAGGGTTCGTAGACCTCCACAATGGTTACAAGCAGATGACTGGGTACAGCAACGAAATGCTAACGTTGCCACCCAGGTAGTGTATGTATGAATTTTGAGGACAACATTTCACGGAAGAGAGGATAGTGTCACGGATGACGTTTTTCTTACAGTGTACTTAGCCGAAAGTGTTCGTTGAATAAACACGACCACATGTCGGCTACCTGTATTTATGCTAATATATCCAAATGTGTTAACCTCTACTAACTCCACATATCCAGTCGTCTGTCATTCATTATTTCATTCATGCATCGTATCGTTCGCTGTCCATTTCATTCATGCTCGCCCGGCTTCATCCACGTTCAACCGGTTCCCATTCATATGCCTCGCCCGCATTCCGCGATCGCATTTCGCGTTACATAACCATACACTATATATTGGCCCTGTTCGATCGTCTCGGCACATGCTTTAACGGTGTGTCCGTGAGACGGTCTGGTGAAAACACTCTACACGATTGTTATATCCTACAGGTACGTGGTCATTTATTAGTACGATATTGGTTATTTACAGTAAGATAACGGAATGGGGTAAATGCTGTGAATTTTGATAAGCTATTGCATCGGCGAGTATGATCACTGATTTATGGAAGTACCGTTTTGAATTCATTGAGAATAATGTGAACTGTATTTGATTGAATTGTTATTGCCACATTGATAGAATTGTTATTTGAGACTAATCCGCTGAACGATCTGGTAATTATTGGCTGCATGTGAATTTACAGGGTAATGGTCAACTCCAGCGTAAAGTGAATTAACGGTCGTTGATTGTATATGCAATGTATGTCTATATTCGGTTAAATGTTGCGATCAAGGGTCGTACTGAACTAAATCTTGGATAACATTTATTGTAAGGGGGGGTCTCGGGGATTATAATTGCTCAGTGTTGTCGGACAAATTCTCTGAATGTTGTGTTAGATTGACATGCTTTAACGGTGTGTCCGTGAGACAGTCTGGTGAAAACACTCTACACGATTGTTATATCCTACAGGTGTCCAGAGGGTCCATAATAAAGCATTAACACCGGCATATTTGTGTTCGTCTCCTGGTTCTTCCAATCTCCCGTGACATAGGCAATGAATACTCCCGCTGCAATACAATGATCGCTCCCGCATCACATGACCTGACCGGATGTTCTCAGTCATCGTCTGCTGCACCGTTGGGAAGCTGAACAGGCAGAATAAACCATATCGGAGTTTCAAGTGCGCATGTCACATCCGGGTCTTAGGAAAGAAAAACAAAGCTACGTGGTCAAACTTTGCATATGGCAACATAGCTGGCTGGCACTGTTTTCTGCCGTTTCTGAAATTTTTTTCGGCAAAGAGGGTTTTTTGGTTACAGAGAAAATAAATACAGATATTCTCGAAAAAAGGGAAGCCAAAACAACACGGCAGCACATAAAATTCACCCGCAGAAAATGCCAAACGATCAAAAACATTCGAAGAGGTTCAACATGCTCTGTGATTTGCCTGTCAAAACTTCGTTTCGTTTGCTTGGTGAAGTCAGGTGTGGAAAAAAAAGCTTTAAAAAAGAGAACAATAACTCCGATCACCGGCTAGGCTTAAATTAATCGGAGGGTCCGCTTGAGTACGCCAGTGAATTCAATCAAGTATGTTGACTATGCGTTTTGCGAGTCCCACCCGTTGTGAGCCTCGACACGGGAACACGCACAGCGACCAGGCAATGTGGCACAAGTTTACAGCCTTGCCAGTCAGAATAACTGTGTTTTTTTCCTTATGTGCGACTAAATAGGGATAACAAGTTTATATTTTATTTTTGACGAGTACATCAAACCCATTTGAGGCAAAAAATCGGGCAGTTGGAGGGCCTTTACAACTCCTAAAATCTTCCACTGTCAGCTCATGCTTCCATGCTTCTGCAGGCTTGGGGAACCACCTCATCGGTTTGTTTATCTTTCTTCAATCCCAGAATGCACCGCGGCCAGCGAAACTACGATATATCTTATTTGTTTGAAATGAACTGAAAACTTATGAAATTTGTTTGAAACACGGTGAAGATCCACTCTTCAGGTACGTAGTAGTGGTGTACATTATAAATTGTCTCAAAAGATATATAAACTATCAAAGTTATTATAGACTGAACACGAGTCTGTGTTATGCAATTTCGTGACGGTGCTTCCGTCTGAAAATCAGTCGTTTCATACGTTGTAAACAAACTTGTTAGTGTTTGCGGAGTGCATCAGCGAGTTGGGAATTTATTAAGGCTGCCGCTATGCGCGCAGCCTTATTGCATCAGCTTGGTCTCATGGGGGCCCAAATCGCTTTGTCCGCAAGATTGCGAAAAACACAAAGCAGAGTTGAGACTTACCGTCACAGGGTCAAATGTGGAGAAGATATTGAACTAGAAATTCGTAACAATTTGGGCTGTCTCAGATAAACGGAAGTCTGTCTTTCAAGCCCAAATTGTTCGTCTAAAATTCTTAACCGGAAGTTCAAAATCCAAAATCCAAAAAGAAATCTGCGCGGAAACGTCTTTGCGCATACTGCAAAATGGGCTCTCGCGAGACTTTTACGAAAGCTGCTTGGAAGTGATCTCCCTTTATGTAATTGATCTGCACGTTGAGGGCGCTGTGGTTAGCGAATAAAGAAAGGCAAAACTAATGGATAAATAAGAAGAACTGCACTAGATTGACTGGTACGATCTGGCGCCTTCAGCCTACATTTCTATCGACTGTTCATGCCTGGCAACATCAATTCGATATCTAAACCAGAACAAGCGGAGTGATTCCTATGTTTTATTGCGGAGAATAAAAGCTGAATAAAACTTTGTCACTGAGTATTTTAATCGAAAGAAAATAGTGCTTGCCAACACGGGCAGCTAACACATGAACATGAACGTTGCGTTGCCCGTGCCGATTTTGACTTGCTCCAGACACGCTAACGTAGTAAAGACAACAACAACAATTATTTTGCTTGATTATTTGTCACGACATTTTCATTTGGGAACGCGACTTATCTCTTGAAGAATTCAATATTTATCCACTATAACACATTTTTTTGCGCGTGTTTCGCGCGCTTTTCCCCATCGATAAAAAACTCAATTGTTTGGGAGAAAACTCAATTTCAAAATTTCTCAAAAATTCAATTCTTCGAATTCAAGTTTTTATTCTGGGTTACCTAGATGAAAAAGTGGCTAAACCCACCCTGATGTTATGATATTTAAGAAAATATCGTTCCAACAAATTTAATCTTATAAGTGAACCTTTTGTTAACATGTTACACTGAACTCCCTAATAGTGGAACAGTCTGGTGAGAGAAATGAGCCCACCGAGTCAACATCCATCTTAACTTGCTGAGGACATTTCACGTTTCGCTTAACACTGCCCTTAGCTTGACGCTATGATTTGGCATGTATTCCATACGGTGTCACCTCTCAGCTGCAAAGGACATATTTCTGGAGGGACATAATCCTGTTCGAAAGTTGTTCCTGAAGCATCAAGTCACATGCCCGCCGCATTTAAACGAGCCAATGAAATTATCTGTATTTAAATATTTTGACCTGGGCATCTTAGACATGTCAGTCTCACTTGAGTGCAGAGGCGCAAGACTGGGGGATTCTATGCGAGACAAAAACTAAGTTGTGCGAATCAGCTATTTTAGTTCTCACTCTAATGGAGCATGCTTCTTTGTTTTTCTTAAGAAAAATCATATTACAAACGACCTTACCTATTTGAAAAAAATAAATTCGGCGACAGTTCACAGGAAAATGATATGCTTTTTATTTTGTGATAGGGGCATTTCGAGGCCCACCAAGGGATCATTTCAGTCGATGGCTTTCTGGAGGTGTGTCGTCGTTTTACGAATGTGATTGCGCCGTTGTCGGATCTCACGGGACCAATCGGATGTGACCAATTGGGAAATGCCCTATACTCAGATATCGCCCATTACTGCATGGCTGTGAGCAGAAGTTTCTACGTATGATCGTGCCATGCGTTAGGATGATGATCAACATCATGAAGGGAGGACATTGATCTTGGCAATGCAGAGCTAGAGGAAGGAGATACATTTGTCAGTGTCATCAACGTCTCCCGATCGAGAGAAAAGAAAACAAAAAATGTGTGTTCAAATTCTACAATGACTGAAAAAAAATGGAGAAACTAGTTGGAATACATGACTGTATGGTGATAAAAAAAGTTTCAGTAGTGGTGACAAGCTGAAGTACCAGGAAGACAAGTAAAAAAAATAGCTACTTCTGGACGGTAACTTTCAAAAACCTGAACGGATTCTTTGCAGATTTGGTATGTGGATAACTTGCCACAGGATATCACTCGAGATTGTTTTCCATGCTGGGTACTGAAGGTTAAGGTTCCAAGCCAAATCAGTAGTTTCAACGTCGATTGACTTCAGACGCTCTGGTTTTCATTAAAATTTTCTCTGAAGCATGAAATTAATTAATGAAATAAATTATCAAATTATTGTACTTCGTATATTTCATCCTGTTATGACTCTCAAAGGTAACTAAACCATTACACATAACACAACCTATACACATGATCAAATTTGGGGAAATAGGAAAAACTATGTATTTCTAAAGATCAGTCAAACATCAAAACCATAAAATCACACAGATAACGGCAGCCTTTCGAAGTCCACGAGTTCTAGTTTGAATTGCAGTAAGAGAGATCAAAACATATGAGAGAATATATTTTAGAGTTGCTTGGCAAAGTAACCTACGAGTTTTAGCCGTAAAGGTGTTTTATCCTCAAACGATCAAATGAAACGTCATTATCGTCAGTTTAACCTTGAGTCAGGATATCAAATTCACAATTTAATTGTATCTCGCTCGATTTCTACTTGCTTGATTTCTACGTTCAGTTTCATACTGTTAAATTAGATGGTAAATAAAATAAATTTAGTACTGTCAGAGGAGTGATCGAATAATTATTTTTATAAATAATTCAAATCTGTTATGTGATCAGTAAATTCGATTGGATTCAGAAAGTTTGAAATACAAGCGTCTAGTCCGCCATGTAAGAATTTGTCCTATGAATCACAGCGTAATTTGGGCGAATTGTTAAGCTTTACTTCATTAAAGTGGGTATTCTTTATACACTCATATTTCATTGTAAATGTATGGAAGGCTGTATTTACCATGTAGCCAGATGATTTGTAATCGATAATTATATGTTTCATAGAAATTGATGATCTATTGAATGCCAAAAGATTGTGTTAATGAAATTAATTCAATGTAATTGATTTGTATGATTCTTTGCTACTTTTGAGGTATAAGATCTGAATGAACTGTTGATTATTTAGTATCCTATTAAGGATTTTTTTTGCAATTGAAGAACTGACTGTTAAAGCATCAACTGTTCGACTGTTATACTGTCTTCATATCTGTACAGTAGCAGCTGTTGTGATACAAATACAGTTAGAAGAAATCTTCACCCGGTGTTGTAGTTGAACTTTATCCTTCTTGCACCATAAATTCTGAAGAACGGAACCTCATTGTGCTGACTTAGCAAGCAACTGGAGGGAAGCCATCTTGATTGGTGATTGGATAGGTTCAAAATGAGCGATTCTGCGAGAAGCCCAGATACCCATTCTGAGAACAGTCCAGACACCCATTCAGAAAATTGTGATGAGGAGTCAGATGGTACAAATCAAATGGCAGCCAGTGACCAGGACCACACAGAACAAGAACATCTTGTGAAAAACAGGAGGAAACATCTGCGTGCAAAGTTCACGAGAGCAGTCAACAGAGTGCGTGTGCCCATTCAGACCGGTGAAAGAGACGGACGCAGATTGCTGAAAGAACTCGAGGAGATTCGAATCTTGTGTAGCCAGGCAAGTGATGCTCACAATGAACTTTATGACTTTGCTGTCGATGACCAGACAGTACAGCTTGACCACTGGGAGAGAGACTTGATGAATGACTTGTATTCAATTCAGATAGAAGCAGAAAACTATCTGAAAACAATTGACATTGTTAGTGACACTGAACAATCAAGTAGGTCACATCGAAGGGTTGTAACCAGAAGCGTAAGTGGTAGATCTGAGTCTGAAACACAAAATCAATTACTGATGCCAAATATAAATGATGATGCTAGTCATTTTTTGTTTCAGGACCCACCAACAACCCAAACACGGTTTGTTTCTCAGGGACAAGTGTCCCAGACTGTGCCCTTGCTTCGAAGTGTACCACAAGAGCAGTTATCTCAACAGACATTGCCTTCTCAAAGACAGACATTGTTTTATGAGCAGTCTTCTTTTCAGAGTCGGTCAAACCAGGAATTAATTTCCTTTGGCCCACCATCATCATTAGTTCAGGGGCATTATGGGGGGCAAAATTCAGGGCAAGGAATGGGAGGTCAATCAGTCGTATACACTCCGCCATTCATTCCACCCCAGGCACCATCTGTACAACAGTCATCTCACAATCTCCCTTTGATTCATGGGTTGATGAGTTAGTAGAGTTTGAGGAGACAAATTTAGCTTCTCAAAATCAGAACATGTCCATAGCTGATGCATTGTACAAACTCGAAGCAAGTAAGGATATCCCCACCATTCGGCTTGTCAAGTTCGATGGAAGCCCCTTGGCATATGTTGAATTCATGGAGAGATTTAAAATCCATATACATGACAAACCTCATCTCACTGATGACATGCGCATGATTCAACTCAGGATGCATGTCACTGGTGAGGTTGAGAGAGCAATTTCTGGCCTTGGGTCTGGGGGAATAATGTATGCCACTGCTATAAAGTTGATTAAGGATCAATTTGGTCAAAGGAGTATCGTCGCACGTGCACTTGTGAACAAGCTGACTAAAGGTGTGAAGATCGCGGCTAGCGATAGACAAAGTCTGCGCGAAATCTCTCTCGAAATCATAAATGCGCTTGCTACCTTCAGGCAAATAAAGTATTTTGCAGACATGAATGCTAATGAAAATCTGAGGCAACTGATCAAGCGCTTGCCAGATCACCTCATCCAGAAATGGAAAATCCAGGTCAGTGACCTTCGAGAAAGAGGTAAGTTACCAACACTTGATGAAATCAGTAATTTCATCCGCAGAAGGGTCAAAGCAGAGTTTGATCCAGACTTTGGCGATTTGGTAAATAGTGGTACCAAGTCAAACGAATGGAAAGGGAATCAGAAGGACAGAAGAAGGGGAGTCCATGCTGCTCAGTCTGACCAAACGAGGAGGCCATGTAAGTGTTTTGTCTGCCAGGAGTCTCACAAAGTTGTTGATTGTCCGACATTTTCTGATTCCACTGTGGACCAGAGGGTCCAGCTGGTAAAGAATAACAGGCTATGTTTTTCTTGTTTGATTAAAGGACATTCTTCTAAAGACTGTAGATCTAAGAAGCAATGTGACAAAAATGGTTGTCATAGATGGCATCACCCTCTCCTCCATACAGATCCGCCGTGCGTGAGCGGAGCAGCTTCGGCTTTAGATACAGACGGTATTTTGCCTGTAGTAAGAGTGCTTTTCAGGTCAGCCAATGGTAAGTATCGGCAAGGCAATGTCCTTATAGATAGTGGCGCAGGTACCACTATCATAAGGAAAGATTTCGCCAGAGCTCTTGGTTTACAGGGTAAACGCGAAGGTTTTGATTTGTCTGTTGTGGGAGGTCAGAGGTTAGAACAACCTGACAGCAGAAGAGTTAAATTTTGGGTTCGAGACTTGGTTGGAAGTGAAGAATTCCCCATCGAAGCTCATGAAATTGACAAAACAATCTTGAGTGTTCCCGCCTTGGACAAGACGTGGCTGCAGTCCTTTCCTCATCTTAAATATATTGAGTTCTCCCACAAGGCTGGTCCGATTGATCTGATTCTGGGCGTCCAGTTCAGTCACCTACACGCAGAGGAAGAAGTGCGACAAGGTTTACCATTTGAGCCAGTTGCGAAGCATACCCGATTGGGATGGTATGTCATCGGTTCGGACAAGACAAAGAAGTCGACAATCAGCAGTGTCAACTTTGTCCAGAAACTTGATTTAGAGAAGTTTTACCATTTTGAGACTCTTGGAGTCCAGATACCAAACTGCTCGTGCCCTTTACAAGTAATGTCTCCTGATGACAAGAAGGCCACGAGTCTGATGGAGGCTTCCTGCCAAAAGGATGGTGATCGATACATGATCGGATTACCTTGGAAGAGTAATCCTTGCTGCCTACCAAACAACTATGCTCTTGCAGAGAAGAGGCTGATATCTCTTGAGCAGAACCTGATGAAAAATGCCACAAAGGCCCGAATGTACGATGATGCAATCATGGAGTATCAACATGAAGGATGGGCATGCCCACTAACTGATGACGAGAAGAAAGATAAAGATAAACCTGTCTATTATCTTCCTCGCCATGGGGTTTATCGGCCGGATAAACCAAGCACGCCACTCCGGATCGTTTTTGATCCAGCTTGTCGGTACAAATGTGTTGCCCTGAATTCATTGCTGTTGAAAGGTCCGTGTCTCATTGGAAACCTTCTAGGTGTTCTGCTTAGATTTCGAGAGGATTCTGTCGCGTTCACAGGTGATATTTCCAAAATGTTTCTCCAGATCCGCCTGCCAGAAGCAGACACACAAGTCCACAGATTCCTGTGGAGGAACCTTGACACGGCTAGAGAACCAGACATCTGCCGTTTGTTACGAGTTACGTTTGGTGATAAGCCATCACTAGACATGGCAAGTTTTGTTATGCTTAGAATTGCTGAAGACAACCAGAAGAAGCTCCCTCATGCAACCACTATTCTCAAAAGGGATAGATACATGGATGATTTGATCCATTCTTGTGCTTCGACAGAGGACGCACGTCAACGTATGGCAGAGTTGGATGGAGCCTTGGCAACCGGAAGCTTCAATATTAAAGAGTGGGTTTGTTCAGCAGATGTTTCTGAGCAATCACTCCCTTCGGTAAATCATGAAACTGACGCACTAGCCAGAGTGAGTCCGATCAGGAGTCCAAAGACTGAGGTCAACCTAGATGGTGAAGACGTCAAAACCTTGGGTGTGTGTTGGAACCATAGTAGTGACACAATCAAATTTGTTGTCAAGGAGATAGATCTCGAAAGATTCACCAAGAGGACGGTATTGTCCAAAATCTCGATGTTGTTTGACCCAATTGGACTGGTCTCCGCTGTCACCATCAATGCCCGAATCGCCATGCAAGATGTATGGAGATGTAAACAATTAGATTGGGACGATCCTCTCCCTCCGGAAATGTGGCAGTAGATCTTCACAGAACTTGAAGAACTTGATGGAGCCGAATTCCCGAGGTGCCTGAAACCAAGTGATATAGTTGGTGACTCAGAGATGCACATTTTTGCTGATGCCAGTGGCAAAGCATATGGTGCAGTGGCGTATTTGCTGTGGCCCATGGAAAATGGTGTAGAAGTTCGTCTGATCGCATCGAAAGGGAGGGTTGCACCGCTCAAGCAAACAACTATCCCTCGCCTGGAACTTATGGCGGCATTAGTTGCTTCCAGATTGGGAAAAACTGTCTGTGAGGAGTTCAAAATCAAGCCAGCATCAGTAACATTGTGGTCAGACAATTCCTACACTGGTTACGATCTGAATCTCTGACACTGAAGGCCTTCGTCGGCGTTCGCGTCGCGGAAAGCCAATCAACGTGTGATTCCAGCAAGTGGAGATTTGTTTCTACAGATCTAAACCCAGCAGATGACTTAAGTCGGGGAATCTCAGTGGGGCAAATGGACGGACGCTGGAAACATGGACCAGATTTTCTTCGGCGACCTAAGGATGAGTGGCCTGAAGAAATTACTGCGAATGTCACCGAGGACCCTGAGACCAAGAAATTGAAACCTATTGAAGCTGCTGTCAGTGAAACGCCAGTCATTGATTTGAAAAGGTTCTCATGTTGGCAGAAGCTGTTGAGAGTGACAGCTTACTGCTTTAAATTCATCAGTCAGCTTAAACAGAAGTTGAAAGACTCCGCGAGTCTCGTTGGTGAAACACTTCAGCCGGACGAATTCCAGAAAGCAGAACACTACTGGGTGATAGTTGCTCAAATGGGAATGGATGACTGGAAGCAACGATTCCAAGACCTAGCTTCATTCCTGAAGGAGGACGTCATTAAAGTAGGTGGAAGACTGAGAAATTCACCACTTGAGTATGATCAGACTCATCCAATGCTTCTACCTGCTTCTCATCCAATAGATAACCTGATCATGACAGATACTCACCTGCGAATGGGTCATGTCGGCGCTGAGAGGACACTTTGCGAATGTCGACGCAAATTTTGGATTGTTCGTGGCCGCAACCTCGCCAAGGGTATTGTGAGAAAGTATGTAGTTTGTCGCAAACTCCGTCAACGTTCCCATACAACGTTAATGGCTGACCTTCCACCCGAACGTTTAAGGCCGTTCTCTCCTCCATTTTCCGTGACCGGCGTTGACCTCTTTGGACCGTTTCAATTGAAATACGGAAGGAATAAATCAGTTAAAGCCTGGGGAGCCGTCTTCACATGTGCAACTACTCGTGCGATACATCTGGAGATCGTGGATGGATCATCAACCCCAGCTTTCCTGCATGCATGACGGCGCTTTGCTGCCCAACATGGTTGGCCGCAAACGATAATCTCCGACAACGGCTCGAACAAATCTTAGGAAGCTGGTAGTGGAAGGCAAAAAACCGCTCGAGGATTTTGCCTCTTTGCACAGAGTCAAATGGATCTTTATCACTCCGCTCAGTCCCCACCAGGGAGGATTTTATGAAAGTCCTGTAAAACAGACAAAACGTGCTCTTCAAGTTGCCATCAGGCAGCAAATACTCACCTGGAACGAAATGGCTACGGCTTTCGCTGAGGTCAAATGTCTACTCAATTCACGACCCCTAAGATACACTCCTAACAACCCCAGTGATCCTCAACCACTCACTCCCAACCATTTTATACTCGGTCGTGCTTCCTCAGACATCCCACAAGGACCATTCGAAGAAACTCGGAACCTTCACAAAAGATTTGAGCAGGTTCAGATGATCGTGACACAGTTCTGGAAGCGGTTCATTAGGGAGTACTTTCCCACACTGATGCGTAGAGCCAAGTGGCAATTTAAAGGACGTCAACTTAGAGTTGGTGATGTGGTGCTTCTCACAGATCCAGATACTCCCAGAGGTAAGTGGGACCTAGGTCGCATTATAGAAATCTATCCAGGTAAGGATGGCATAGTCCGAAATGCAAAAGTCAAGACAAAGAACGGTGAGCATCGGCGCTCAGTGCAGCGATGTTGTCTTCTACTCGAGGTCGATGATACTCCAGTTGTTGGCCCCGGAGGATGTTCGGGAAAGCGCTAGCGTAGGCAATGAATACTCCCGCTGCAATACAATGATCGTTCCCGCATCACATGACCTGACCGGATGTTCTCAGTCATCGTCTGCTGCAGCGTTGGGAAGCTGAACAGGCAGAATTTGTTTGAAATGAACTGAAAACTTATGAAATTTGTTTGAAACACGGTGAAGATCCACTCTTCAGGTACGTAGTAGTGGTGTACATTATAAATTGTCTCAAAAGATATATAAACTATCAAAGTTATTATAGACTGAACACGAGTTTGTGTTATGCAATTTCGTCACGGTGCTTCCG
>JAVTVY010037313.1:0-15983 GCA_036873755.1 Hanleya hanleyi | reverse complement strand
CCTATGGCGACGCAGTCAACTCTGGAGAGCGGCCATTGACCTGACAAGATGTCCAGCTGAGAAGCAAGCTACTCAGGCCCTCTTCAACGACTTGGCTGTAAACGAAGTTCCTACCAGCAACTTATTGTTGAAAACGATACTGGTGCCAGTGGAATCTTCACAACAGTCCCGTGAAACAGTACAGATCACGGACACAGGATCACAGCTCCACGGCGAAGAACAGTACCCTGGAGCTACATTTTAAGACGGTGAACAAGTTACAGACCCAAGACGGCCTAGTTCAAGTTCACCGGAGAAGATGAGTTACGGACTCTATACCGGAGCCGTTACAACCACGGATCTGGGCAGACCTCGGATTACAGTTCCCGTTCATCCAAGTCTCCGCAACTTTAGAAAGACAAGTCTGCCAGCCGGGACCTGGTGGAGAACCGGGACCCAGGACAGAGCCGTACCCTGGGCCTTCAAGGACCTCGACACCTCAGAGCGCCGGGACTCCGACTGCAGAGCACCTCGGACCCGACCATCGGAGAGAGAGATTACTTCCAGAGGCGGTACTACGGCCCGGAGCCGTACAGCAGGACGGAGAACGACACGGACCTATGAAGTTCGGACTTATCCAGTACGCCGAGAGTCTACGTCTCAACGGGAGTCCACACCTACAGGCCACGGACTTTAGATCAGCATACGGGACCATGGCTCTGAGAGATCAGCCCAATGCAGAACTCCGAGACCCCGTCAAGCCAAGAGCCTACAGGGACTACCGGGATACCGAGAGAATAGGCACAAAGTGCAGACCAGTCAAGCCCAAGCCACGGCGATACGGTTTACTTCTACTGCACCGGCTAGAGTGCTGACACGGACTCTACTAGACAGCCCCGTCACAGACACGGATCAAAGCGAGTCCTCGGATATCAACTCCCGTTCATCCAAGTCCCCAAAGAACCGCCGTACCCCGGAGACACAGAGGGACACGGCGAAGAAGGTAGTCCGAGAATCAAGATCACGGACTCCACCACTACAGCGGGACCCCGGCTCAAGCACAGCTCACCAGGTTCCACGGCACGGAGTCACGGCCCTATACCGGACGCCGGGAGTCGGACAAGCCAAAGGCCTACAGGGACCGGGATTCCAAGGAATCACGGCCCTATCCAGAGAGCCGTACCACGGAACAGGGGACATCACGGCCCTATACCGGACGCCGGGAGTCGGAGAAGCCAAAGGCCTACAGGGACCGGGATTCCAAGGAATCACGGCCCTATCCAGACATCACGGCCCTATCCAGGGCGCCGTACCACGGGACTGGAGACCTCACGGACCTATCCAGACCGCCGTGTCTCCGATACCGGAGCACCACGGCAGGAAACTACAGCCCGGAGCCGGACCACGGACCCGGAGCCGTATCACTGCCTATCCAGCGCGCCGAGAGTCTACATCTGAGAGGTCACGGACTCAAGCAGAACGGACTTATACAGATCACCGAGACTCCACATCCTAGAAGTCACGGACTTACGAGGAACGGACTCAGCCGGAACGCCGTGAGCCGGCCTCTACTCCAGCTTGGACCCGTACAACGGAGCCACACCCCGGTACTACGGCAAGCAGATTTCGTAAACGAAGTCGCACACCGTTACAACGCCGAGATTCCTATCCTGTACGTCCTCATCGGGAGAGGGACCGTCCTAGACGTCGGACCCCTTCACCTAGTCCAGCCAACCGGAGTCGGTACCATAGGGACCATACCCCAGAGCGACCTTACAACAGACGAGGGAAAAGCCGTTCACCGGTTTCTCGTCAACAAGCATTGATGGCGAGGAGCGGACGTCTACCCACCATCACCGTAGCCCGGAGCAGCGGGATAAAACGGGAGTCCAGAGATGAACAGGGATTCGTAGATCACCATTCTGGACCTGCCCCCGAGGAACAGACTTCTGCTCCAGGGGTACCTTCCAAGGCAAGCCTGGACAAGAGGCAGTCATCTCCAGGCTTCACAGCCCTTACCAGGGTAGAGTTCCTTCATCGGAGACCCGTGAGATGACACGACCCATTCTTCTAGCAACGGTGGGAGGCCCGTTGACCGAGTGATTTAGATTCCCGACATACAGTGCTGGCTATGAGGATCACGCACGACGTTCCACTTCCTCGGCATCCTCATCTCATACAGATTCACCTCCTACGTCAGGCGGAGGTAGAAGAATAAGACATGCTACCCTTCAAAGTCAGGATAGCGGCGGTACACACGTTGACTCCAGAGATGCCCAGACCGGTGGTCGGCGATGACAAGCAGCCTGATGACCTCGCCGGGAACGGAGAAAACTTACTACGACACCTCTTTACGGTTTTAACAAACCTTCTGAGGAGGAAGCTGCGCCAACCTGCGCCAACCTGCGCACCATCTCCAGCATCAGTCAACCTATACGACGCACTGGATCGACAATTGGAGACTTCGTCATCTCTCCAGGAGCCCGGTCCTTACAAGGCTTACACTCTTCACGGAGACAATCCACCGTTCAGGGCCCGAAGTCTGAACCGGATCTTGACAGACTGTTGAACTTCACGAGGACACCAGCGGGGGTACTTCAACAGAGGCAAGCCTGTGCTGTGGAAGATATGATGCTGACACAACACAGAATTACATCATACTCTGATTGGTTCCTGACGGCTATTTTCCAAGGTGATTCAGGATCCAGACGTGAAGCATAAGCGGGATCATTGACCTTTTTCACGGGCCAAGATGGAATTCTTCGGCGCCTTATCGACTCTTACAGAGGAGATCGCCACGGAGGGTCTTTCCGGTCAGAACTCGGACAACCCAAGCAAGATGCTCAGAGTGGTGTTCACCCTTACAAGAAAGGACAGTTCCAAGGTAAAGAGGGAATCTTCCGACCGGGACAGAGGTCAACATCGTCAGTCAGAATTGATGGTTCTCAAGCTTCACCTTCAAACCACTAGTCATCCTTTCATCCTTCCCAAGCTTCGAGTCTTCACTCACCTGATTGTAGAACGGTCGACCCTGATGATATAGAAGATCAGCGTCGAAGAAGTCAGTCCTTACGTGACGTCTACCCCAGATCCCGACACTTCATCTGACGATCATCCTCAGTCTTCTAAGAGCCGGATCCTACTCCTCATCGGATAATCTAGGACTCCACCTACACCCGACATCATGATCAGGGGAATCTATTTCGGGAGAAACGGCTAGTCGGTTTTGACTTAACACGTTTTTCTTTGGGATGAGACATCCAGTCTACAGTGGGCAAGCCTAGCTTCACATTGAGGTCCCTTCCAAGGCCAAGTCAACACGGACCCGGACACTGGAATAGGACACGAGGATAGTCATCTCTAATCCGGAATGCGAGTTAGGACTCCAGAACAGAACCTCGGACTCCAGCATTCATCGGGATGACAGTAGAGACCGGACCAGACGACGGAGCCGGACACTTACTGAGCATATTCGACTCTACAGGAGTTGGACTCCGACTCCCGATTGTCGTCATTTTTCGACGTTTCCAGAGGCCTTTTTCGAGTTTCGCCTCGATGATCATGGCGGTCCAGGGATATTTCCAGGGACCCCACGGATTATGTAGTACGGCTATATTCAAGCGACAAGCAGGTTTCCGGCATTGGAACCTGCACCGAGAACCAGACCATCAACACCATGACCCGAGGTCCGTGGGATGGAACTACAGTCTACTACTCACCCGGGACCTAGCACAGTTTGGCTAGCTCCAGGTACTCCTCATTACAGTTTCTCAACTACAACTGATCCTGAGCGCAAGAACAAGCAATATAAGGATGCTCGTCCCGGAACATCTTCACCCCCCTTCCAGAGTGGCTATGCCTGAGGCAGTTTCAACCAAGCACATAGAAGTTCACATTCACCGATGCGGAATTCATAGCTTAGAGGGGTCCATTAGTCCGGCAACAGATAGCCGACACATCACATGGATACCACGATAGACAAGCAACGCATCATCTTCCTTAGGGATATCTACGCTAGAAGGCGGTCCCCCTTGGAGGTTGCGGTTGTACAACACATCAGCATTGATTACGAACGTTCAGTACGGTCGTCAGTTACGTCAAGTTTGGGGGGGAGCAAGATTCCAGTCACTGTCTTCTAGAAACATCGACACTGGTCCTAGCAGCATGGTATCAGCAATACCATGTCACAACACCATGTGTTTCACATCACTTCAGGGTTCCCGTCGACAGCTTCCTCCAGGTCCTACAGGGTACTACAACCGGAAGTTCACTTTTCCACGGAGGCACCGGGACCCGCAACGGCCGAACCCCCACGTCTGCTACGGTCCAGATTTTCCTTGCAGAACAGGGTTTTTTCTCCAGGACCAATTGTACAGACAATGACAGCAGCAAGCGACTATTTACTGTACAGTCGCATCAAGCCCGGAGAATGTACTATAGTAGAGGACCTGTGGCCAACACTGTTTCTGTTCCAGCAACAGCTGGGTTTTCCTTCTGCATCTGTATTAGGGCAGAGAATCTCAGTCAAGCAGTACACAGGGGTATCACTCAGCATCATCCAGAGCTGTCAAGTTCACCCACGGAACCGACTACGTTCCAGCATTTCGGCTTTCCATGGTCTTCACCTCACAGTCTCGCCGAACACATCAGTTACCACCCAAGGAAACCTGGATGTGGTACTAGGGCATTCTTGCGCCTGCCATTCAACCAGTTCTACCAACTACAGTCAAGATCCTGTCCTGCAAGACAGATCCATGACAGTCTTCACTACGCAATCAGAGCATTGCGCAGTAGAACCTAGTTCCTTGACAGGGATGACAGACTGGTCAACCAGATCCTTTCATCCCATCCCGGATTTCGTCATTTAGAACGATTCCACACGTCGGGGACCATACATCCAAAGACTGTACCAGATTCCAGCGCTAACAGATTTCGTGTACCTGCTGGAGGAGAAGAGGTTTTTTATATCCAGTCAGAGGCCTGGAGCACTCTTTATAGAACCGACAAGGGATTCCAGCTGTCTTCCTCTTCCATCACTTCTAACAGACCCATCAGCGGACATCACTAGTCCAGGATCACCATCTGGGTTGAAGAAGACTGCCGACTGGTTTAACCAACTCGCCATCTACGCTCCTTCTCCTTTATGGAGACATCGTCTCACAAGATTAGAGCCAGTGTGACGTCCGGGCCACTTTGGGGAAAACTTATCGTTGAACGATACTGTTGACACCTGCGCTTGGACGATCAATTCAACTCATGCTGATTGCTATCTTCAGACATGTCTGTACAGACAGATAGGATGACTACACTGGACATATAGCTACAGCCCAGCGTATAGTCTACCACTCCTATCAAAAAAGGGGGGGGGGCACCGATCAAGCAAGCAAGACCCCGACAATTCCACAAGCATAGAGGACAGACCATGCCGGAGACGAAGGGACTTCAAGACATCACGATGGCATCTGATTATCTAGCCAAGTATGCGAGCAAAGGGTAGGAACAGAGTCCACCTCTCGCCGCATTACTTGTAATACCTCGAACTCCCTACGCCTCTATACGACACGGGAATTATCAGGATATTACTGGGCATATTAGATTTACAAAATCAGAACAAGGCGTGCTCCGCTTAATCCAAAAGCAAGTCACAAGGCCGGCTACCCAACCTCCTCTGTTGGGAGTCTGGCATTTAAGTGATAACAGGTGAAGATTTGGGACACAAACATTAAACATTTATAAATAATGTTAGTGTTTGTTACCAAATCAAACCTGTTATCAACGTTGATTTGCCCAACCCATCCTCCCCTCTTTGCTCGGCCTTGACTCAAAACAGGTCTTGCTCAACATGGGAAAAAGAGTGATGGACATGTGCGGAGTGCACGCCACCTGGCGGACGATCGACGCAGCGATAAGGGGAGATAATTTTGTTTGCAGGAGATCTCCAAATGGAGGATATTGGCATTTAAGTGATAACAGGTTTGATTTGGTAACAAACACTAACATTATTTATAAATGTTTAATATTTGCAAGGTTATAAAATGGCAATCTTGGGTGGTTGATTCTCCTAATTATATCTGGGAGGCATAGTTTTATTTGCTTGGATTTTTACAAACAGAAGACCTGATGGACATTGGGGTTTTTTCTTTTTTTTTCCAAGAAATATTGAAGGTATAATTATTTTTTTGTGCATTCATTTTGGGTGCCCATACATGTTACATAACAAAATGTCAGCTTGATAAGGCTGTGGATATCCTTGGAGGTACTGTTGAAAAGAAATTTCGAGGGTTTTTTTTCAGCAAAAACATATCTTGAATACAGAAATTCGAAAAAGTTAATCCAGGCTTTGAATTTGGGGGAAAATAGGGCAAGGCCACTTTGGCCTTGGATAATGACCAGATTTTGGGGGCAACAAGGCCAATAGACCAGGCATTAAGGCCAAATGTGTTAATATACTTAGGGCACTACAGTCACTTTATTTGCAGGTGTTATGGAAGATATTGCAATGAAATAAATAAAAATGAAATTTCCCCAAGCCTGGGTTATTATTTAATGGGCCCCATCCTATTCTCACACATATTTTGCAAACCCACACATATTTTGCAAACTCTGCCTATAATATCGCAATATTTTCACAGCTGTCTGTTATTGTTGTTGTTGTAAAACATTCAAAAGGTATCCACATGCTGTCTGTAAATATACAAATTATAAAAGATCTTATCCAGTAATACGAAAGAAGGTATAGCTTCCGCGTGTTTGAAGCCCCCTTCTCCAGTTCCCGAGATTTGGTCGCAGAAACACGTCGTGTGACGGCATGATCGCATTATTTACTTTAACTTTCAATCCAATGACAGCACTAAGCGACCCGCCCTCTGTAGTCTGACCAAGGGGAGAGTAATCCGGATTGCCAAACGGGAACCATCCATTGAAGCGTAATCGAACCAAAAACAGGTGGCTCCCGAATTACCGATGTCGTAAAACTGTACGATGCTGTTTACGGTAACAGGAAGAGGGAAAGCTGATTTGTAAACGAAACCACCGATCACCGTATGACTTTGCTTTTCCAACGAAATTACCAAAGCAAAGAATAAAGAGAGAGAAAACGCGAACACATGATGGAAATAAGATTGGTTTTATTCTTAGGGTCACGTAGGCCACTTGAGGCTTCACGGCGGCCGTGTTGTGGCCGTGTACTTGGTGGAAATTTGTAGGGCATGTGGGCAAACTAATGGGGCACCGACGGCAATTGCCGTCGTTGCCGCCGTCAAATTCGAAGCCTGTTAATCATGCTGTCAAATTTATTTCATTTTAGCTGATCATAATAATTATAAGGAATTATTCTTGATCATAGTACAGTTGTAAGCTGTAGTAAGTTATCATTTGTAGTGCTGATTACGAAATAGTCTTAACAAGGCCTGATACCTTTGTCAGGCACCAAATTTCAAATGTCAGGCACCAAGTTATTGATGCCTGTCAAAGTGTCAGGCACCAATAAAAAAAATTATTTCCAGGCTTGGACAGTATAGTATACATGTGTAATAAGGCTCAGGCATGGGCCATCCACACCAGGCCTTGTGATTTGAGGCGCGCGATCGCGCACGCGCACCATAACGCGCCTGAAGAGGCACTGAGGTGCGTTCTGAACGCGCGCCTTATACTTCATGATCCCCTTCAAAATTTTGCTATGTCAAATTTTGACGCGAATTCATTCCCGTGAAGATTCGCCTGACAGGGCATTCGGGCGAATCTAAACGGATTCACGTAGATTTGAACGTAAAATTAAACATTACCGGTTGAAAACTTACGATTGAGCCCCGTCCGCCGATCGTCAACATACGCTGTCGAAAACTGGGCTCTATATCATCTTATCTATTGCCATGTGCCAGTCCGAGTCTATATGTAAGCTGATCTGTCGAGCGTTTTCATTGGCTCGTTCACGGCAGCCTGCCAATCGCTATCATTGAAACAAGTGTCAAGGGCCAACTTGATTGAAAACGAGATGGTGAAATGGCAACTGACACAGGGCCTAAAAACGTGGAAACAAATTAGAAAAACAGCCCTGTGTCAGTGGGAAAGGAGCCTGAGGGATAACTTTGCATTCCTTTTAACAATGCTGGGAATAAGGTGGTACTGGCCTTTTGCAAAGTGTGACAGAAACACAGCGATCAACCAAACAAAGTGTATAGATAGAGGCAACTAGTAGCCGACGTCAGTTACGGCAAAAACGAAACTAGTTACCTGCTGAAGCCAAACTTGGTTAGACACGTAACAGCGATGGACTTCGCGAGTGTTCGGGAATTGAAACTGATTCAGACATTCCAGATTTCTGAAGGCAAGTGAAAGGATTGAATGATTGGAATGATGAATATGACGATGTAAAAATTGCCATGTGCCAGTCCTAGTCAGTTTTTTTTACAATTTGTTGTTTTCCAGAGTTTTATTTCTATTTTGCCAATCTTGTTCTCAGCTTTTGGCTCATTAACTGATTGTGTTAATTTTAAATACAAAAAAACAAGAAGAAATTTAAAACAGTGTTTCTTGATTTTATTATCACCTCAATATCTTTCATAGCTAAACCAGTAAATATTAGTTCCCCCTGGATATCCTGAAACATTGCTGCGAGATGGATTCTCGGCCAGCACACATTTATTTCAATTCACACCTTAACGTTTCAAACACCGTATCACACACCTTAAAAAAAATTAGGTGTGCATTTTAGGTGTGCTAACCACACACCTCGCACGATTTTAGGTGTGCTTTAATCACTCGCCAGGGCCCGTACAAATCACAAGGCCTGCACACTGAAAAATATTTTTGTTTCTAGTTACCATAAGTACTCAAATATTTTGCAGTTAAAAATGTTTGTGTAGGTCTTTTTTTATTTCTATGTGATTCAGTAGTACTCTATGAATACAATACAAAAAGTTCATAAATTGACCAAAAAAAAATTAATCCTGCCTATTTACCACCCAATTTTTCTGAAGTTGGTTACTGGAAACACAAATATTATTGTGGATGGCTTACAGATGTGCATTTTGCGTCACCACAATCAACTGAGATGTAATGACACTGTGGGTAAACTGATCCACTCCTACACAAATTTATCTAACACTGCATGATTTTATGATCTCATGACATGATGTATGTATCATTCTGCAGAAGAAAAAAAAGAAGAAAAAAAGCTCAATTTACATGTAATATAGCCTGAATTTGCACATTAATACTTATATGCATGCATTAGTTTCTCATTTCTCCTGGGTAAAGGACACATGGCTACATGCAGTAGTCTAGGACTGTGTGCCTTTATTCCTTCCTGAGGGGAAAAGTGGCCATAATGAATCTTATCACAGACCCGTGACAAGCTGACTTAATACTGACCCAGAAGGATAGGGGTGAAAAAACACTTGATTCGGGTACTCAGAGGGTCCCAAGTGGGGGTACTGTATTTAAGGCATTTTTTTTTCTTTTTACATAAATGTGTATTGCAATGAAATAATTTGTGCAATTATGCTGCTGTACATGTAATTTGATGACAGGTAATATTAAAGGTGAATACTAAGGACGGTATTTACATCCTCCTGTTTATATGTTATATATGGAAATCCCCCTAATAATTCAATTTCCCACCATAAAATCTGGGGTCATCAAATTTATTAAAATGAAAAGTTGACAAAATGGTCAAAATCATGCAGATATTCCATTACTTCTTTGTTTTATATTTTAATGATTTAAGAGAGATCAAATTTATTAGAACACTCGACTGAATTTTGTCTCCAAAATAGGGAGTTCAATAATGATAGAAATAATGGTCTATTCACTTCGCCTGCTTTCATTTTAAGTCTTTTGTCTGCTAGAGGTCCTATAGCCCAGCTGAACTAAGATTGGCAAACAGGCATCATTTATCATTCCCTGATTGTGACATAACAAATATAGTGTAGCCACACTATAAGGCACCTCGCTATAGCGCCGATTCTCCTATAAGGCGGCAGCTATATGTTCACCAAATCAATACAGTTATATAATTTCATCCTTTTTTTAGGCTAAAAATCTATAAGGTGGTTTACATTTGGTCCCCAATTAACGTCCTATTCGTGGTGTAAGGAAAACACAATATTTGACTACATATATAGGGAACCATGTTAAAACTGGAAAAGCTACCCGACAAGCTGTATTATTGCGCACAGTGTTCCCAGTTTGAAGATCCTTACATGACGAACTTCCCCAACTAACAGCATTACAGAGAGGTTACACCGTAATGACATCTAGTCCAGTAGTTGGCTGTGATGTCATAAACTAGCATCAAATAAGTGCAGCTAAACGATTCCGATTTCGGAAATCAGACTTGAGATACCAACTTTGGAGCACTTTCTAAAGTTACTTCGAGACAATACTTCAAAAAAATCCTAATGACATCTAGCAATGAATATTTCCATCATTAAGTCATTGTTACTTGATTAGTTCTTTAGTATGACTAGCCCTCATCTATATTTTGAGGGAAAAATAATAAAAATAGGGGAGGGATTTACATTTTCATGATTAAAACTTACTCATTTGTATACAATTGGTTGTGATACCAACACCTGGTATCTGGGTAAACTGATCAACCTCTAAATACCGATACCAATACCTGGTACCAGGGTGTTAGCTAGAATTGAATTTCAGGGCGTCTCACACCGCGAGGGCGCAAGGGACCACCTCCACATCAGTGATCATCAGGAGTTATTTCCCATGATACTACAAGAGCTTGCCCAAAAAATCCAAAGTTATTTTATTTAAGGGATTCTGCCAGGAAAAAAAATCAGGATCCGCAACTCACAATGGAGTAAAGCGACCAAGTCTGAGGGAGCGTCCGATTGGGGGGTTTCCCCCCTCGCGGCGGCAGAAGATTTTGATAATTGCCGTTTAAATTGATGGCCAGAGAGAGCGTCTAGAGATGGATTTTATTATAAAGGTTAACAGCAGGAACGTCTGTTTAAATGTCTCTGCTACGTATGTATTACCGCGATAATTTGAACTTGGAAGCAGAAATCTTCCGGGACTGTCGCTAACCGAGCCGATACGCGGACGTGGTGGAGAGCACATGAACAGATTTTGTTAGTGAGAGATGAAAAACATCATGGCAAACAAAATTATGCCCTCAGATGATCTAATAATATACCCAAATGGTGACAGTTGTTAACTTGACATCCCAGAGCTTCTACTTCCAGTTCCATGGCCTGCGCTGGAAGAGCACTAAACACAAGGAACCTGGCTGGATGGACAGACTGCAGTCGCAGTTAGCTGAAAATGGAGTGCTATCATACCTCGGGAAGAGGGAAATTTTCCACGTGCTTCAGAGAACTGTCAGGATATTATCCTAATTCCGGCAGTTGCCGTCTTTTCAAATGTGAATTTCCACATGTCTTATCATTGATATTCAGGAAGGGAAGACTTGGAGGAATATAAAGTAACATTTTAAACCTTTAGCTACCATTTTACTTCTTAACAAGCGGACCAAAAGGGAGGGGTTTTTTTTCATTCAGTTGACAGACCCAAATAGACCCTAGCGGAATCCCTGTATTTATGTATCCTGAGAAACAAATGCGGACCCTGAGACGTTTTTAACAATCGTGAACCCCAAACACCATCACCTAGCGCAGGCTAGTGGAGAACCAGGTGTTAACATTGGTCAAAATTGAAGGAAACGATTTCTGTCTACATTTTTAGCTATCCTGGGGCGAACTTCTTCACCTGGACTCATTTGAATCATCGTGATACAGTTCGAGATAATTCTGAGGCCTAGTTTTGTTTGAAGCTTCTTGTGATGTCGGACATCCTTCCCGTCTCGTGCATAGGGGTTTCAATACAATAATTATGAGTGCCCCTCTCAGTTTGTCACCGCCCGTCTCAGCGTCTCGCTGACTGACTGCCCGTCTCAAAGACGGGAAGACGTGTGGCTGGCTAATACTATGCCTGGTACCTGGGTAAACCGAATAACCTCTAAATACTGATACCAACACCTGATACCTGGATGAACTGAACAACCTCTAAATACTGATACCAACACCTGGTACCTGGGTAAACCGAACAACCTCTAAATACTGATAAAACCACCTGGTACCTGGGTAAACTGAACAACCTCTAAATACTGATACCAACACCTGGTACCTAGGTAAACTGAACACCCTCTAAATACTGATCCCAACACGTGGTACCTGGGTAAACTGAACAACCTCTAAATACTTATACCAACATGTGGTACCTGGGTAAACTGAACAACCTCTAAATACTGATACCAACACCTGGTACCTGGGTAAACTGAACAACCTCTAAATAATGATAGTAACACCTGGTACCTGGGTAAACTGAACAACCTCAAAATACTGATACCAACACCTGGTACCTTTGTACACTGAACAACCTCTAAATACTGATACCAACACCTGGTACCTGGATAAACTGAACAACCTCTAAATACTGATACCAACACCTGGTACCTGGGTAAACTGAACAACCTCTAAATACTGATACCAACACCTGGTATGTGTGTACACTGAACAACCTCTAAATACTGATACCAACACCCAGGGTTTCATACACGTCGTGTTTTGACACCGGTATTCGGTGTCAAAACTCCCGTAAAAACTCAATTTTGCCACCAAAAAACTGAAGTCTGAGTGTTTTAGAAGGGAAAAACTGAAATTTTGGAAAAAAACTGAAGTCTCCAAAGGCCAATACTTCGTAATTTCGTAATTTATAATCGAAAGATATTGCGGGCAAACAAGCAGGAAATGATTCATACCAGAATAAATAGGTCGGCATCTTCGGTCATTTCCGTGAGCTGATTATTTATGTCCGTTTCCCGAACTGTTATCGGGGTCATGCCGTCGGTAACCGTAAAACCTGTATTCATACTGAATGTATGTGGAGGTTTCCGAATGGCGTTGTGTGGCGAAAAAAAAAAAATTGCTGGGAAAGTTTGACATGTGGGAATGACAAGCCCCCAAAGACGTCTAACTCTCCTTGGAATGGACAGGTAAATATCTGACCATCGCTGAATAGTATTTATGATAAAGGAGACGATGTAATCTTCGCATAGGGCATTTGTTTTCACTCAAAGTTGAACGATCTTGTCGTGTTGTTGTTGTACGCATTGTACGATGTTGAAACTGAAACCAAAGTTTGATTGTACCGTAGTTAATAAAGTTTGAATGGATAATTCAAAGACAGCGAATTGATTTAGCCACAATACCAACCTCACTATATCGTTCTTTGATTTGGAGATACATAAAGAAGAGTTGAAATTTTTTTATACTGACAAAACTTTTTTGAGATGGTGCAAACATGGAGGTAAAATCGGATCCATGGTGCAAACATTGAAACAAACCAAAACAACTGAAGTTGATTTTTAAAATTACTAGACTAGGCACCCATTTTCTGGCATTGAATTTAACTGATCTGTCTATTATCCTGAAACAAGTGTCCCACATTAGGGCAGCACAGAAACATTTCAAAAGTCTGGCGTACTGCATTTACATGATTTAGGTCAAACGTTATGGGCAAATCCATTCTTTCAATAAGGCCTTAAGGGTGGTCAAGTCAAACTGTTTGGCACTAATTTGCAGCCTTCAATAACCAAACATGGTAAACTTAGGTATCCGTCTAGAGTCTGCACGATCCTATCGAAAATGAGCCAGCTGCCTTCACGCAATAGTTTACAAAATTGTGCGCCTTTTCAAACAGAAAATTCTCTAATTCATTTCATTTTTATGAGTTTATGGTCACCATGGACTAGCTGCAGTTATGACGATTGCTTGTCTTCAATCCTGTTATTTTTTTTTGCATTGTCTTTTCATCTCTCTTTTTTTAATTTCTCTTTTGAATCTAACCCTGGAGTTGTACTGGACTTTAGTCCGAATATTTGCCAAATTTCACATCAAATCTTTTGAAAAAAGTTGACATTCCCACACAAAAATTATAATGTAAAATGTTGAAAGGGAAGTCTGGTCCAGATCCAAGTGGTTTTTAATTAGCGTAGCTGAAACATTTCAAAACTTGCATACTTAAATTGGACATCATTTGCAAGCCAGGAACTGATACATCGTTTTCATTCAAAATTACCAAGTTTGTAATTTTAAAAATTAATTTGAATTGCCTTGTCTTGTCTTGTTGACATCCACAATGTGACATAATGTGCTGAAAATAGATGGTATCTTAGACCTTCGTAAATTAAGAACATAAAACTGAATATGTTAAATGATCTGTTTGTTGCTTTATTTTCACAATTCAAATATATAGCGTATTGACAGGCTCCATTGATGGTCGTATGAAAATTTGTTATATACGTACATTACTTATGGCGGTTGCAAAATTAGAAATAAACTCAATAGAAGTCTGTCGGCCGGCGACAAAAACGTAAAAATACTCAATTCAGGTGAAAAAAATATTGAATTTTCAGTATCCGGTGGCAAAAATTTGGACTTCTATGAAACCCTGACACCTGGTGCCTGGATAAACTGAACAACCTTTAAATACTGATACCAACACCTGATACCTGGGTAAACTGAACAACCTCTAAATATTGATACCAACACCTGGTACCTGAGTACACTGAACAACCTCTTAATACTGATACCAACACCTAGTACCTGGATAAACTAAACAACTTCTAAATACTGATACCAACACCTGGGTAAACTGAACAACCTCTAAATACTGATACCAGCACCTGGTACCTGGGTAAACTGAACAACCTCTAAATATTGATACCAACACCTGGTACCTGGGTAAACTGAACAACCTCTAAATAATTATATCAACACCTGGTACCTGGGTAAGCTGAACACCCTCTAAATACTGATACCAGTACCTGGTAGCTGGGTAAACTGAACAAACTCTAAATACTGATACCAACACCTGGTACTTGGGTAAACTGAACAACCTCTACTGATACCAACACCTGGTACCTGGGTAAACTGAACAACCTCTAAATACTGATACCAACATCTCATACCTGGGTAAACTGAACAACCTCTAAATACTGATACCAACACCTGGTACCTGGGTAAACTGAACAACCTCTACTGATAACAACACCTGGTACCTGGGTAAACTGAACAACCTCTAAATACTGATACCAACACCTGGTACCTGGGTAAACTGAACAGTCTCTACTGATACCAACACCTGGTACCTGGGTAAACTGAACAACCTCTAAATACTGATACCAACACCTGGTACCTGGGTAAACTGAACAACCTCTAAATACTGATACCAACACCTGGTCCCTGGGTAAACTGAACAACCTCTAAATACTGATAGCAACACCTGGTACCTGGGTAAACTGAACAACCTCTACTGATACCAACACCTGGTACCTGGTTAAACTGAACAAACTCTAAATACTGATACCAACACCTGGTACCTGGGTAAACTGAACAGCCTCAACTGATACCAACACCTGGTACCTGGGTAAACTGAACAACCTCTAAATACTGATACCAGCACCTGGTACCTGGGTAAACTGAACAGCATCTAAATACTGATACCAACACCTGGTACCTGGGTAAACTGAACAACCTCTAAATACTTATATCAACATCTGGTACCTGGATAAACTGAACAACCTCTAAATACTGATACCAACACCTGGTACCTGGGTAAATTGAACAACCTCCAAATACTGATACCAACACCTGGTACCTGGGTAAACAGAACACCCTCTAAATACTGATACCAACACCTGGTACCTGGGTAAACTGAACAACCTCTAAATACTGATACCAACACCTGGTACCTGGGTAAACCGAACAACCTCTAAATACCGACATTATCCATAGACCCAATACTCAAATTTAAAGTATTTTGAACCTTGATAAACTAAAATTCTGTACAACTGACACTATAATCTGGTCCCAAGCATGGTCGGTTTACAAAGGCTTCAATGTAGAATCTGTTCACCCATTTTGACAGTGCCCCAGACATGCCAGACCATGTGCATGTCACAATGTTAAGGGGTCTTCAAGTATTCG
>JAVTVY010037312.1:0-17042 GCA_036873755.1 Hanleya hanleyi | reverse complement strand
AAGAAGCGGAGGCGTCTTGGTGGCCAAAGCACAACGCACCGTAGGGAATAAAAGAGCTGCCCCACCGAGACCACGCACCAGTCGACGACCGACCCAGCGACGACGCACATCCAAGAAGACCCGGGATATCTTTTCTTAAAACATGGCCTTAATCCACGCCGAGTCCTGCCCCTCCACCAACAGTGAATTTGATTTGTGGATCGTGCCGCCCACACAAACCAGTGTCGAACAAGGATTATGGGTGAGCATCTCCCGCTCTCCAGCATCAACGAAACCGGGCCCATCGAGTTCACCATCAGTAATGCGGATACGGCCTATGTGGATTTAGCCCATACCTACTTGTATGTGAAAGCCAAGGTGGTCAATGGAGCTGGCACGAGACTCGCTGACCAAGCAACGGTGGGCCCGACGAATCTCTGGCTGCACTCGATGTTTCAGCAGGTGGATATTTTCCCAGCGACAAACTCATCAGTGACTCCACCAACACGTACCCCTATCGAGCCTACATCGAGACACTGTTGTCGTATGGCCGAGAGGCTAAAAAATCTCAGCTGACAACCGCTTTATTCTACAGGGACACGGCCGAGCACATGGACACGGCGGACAATGGGGATATAACAAACGGAAGGCTTTCACTGCGAACAGTGCCTCGGTGGATATGATGGGTCGACTGCATGCAGACATGTTCATGCAAGACCGGTACCTCTTGAACAAGATCCCCATCAAAATCCGACTGATATGGGCGCCTCCCACCTTCGCCTTGATGGCCACTAACGTAGAGGGGCATGTAGCGGACTATAAGATTGTCATCCAAGACGCAGTCCTGTATGTCCGAAAAGTGAAACCGAATCCAGCCGTTCAATTTGGACACATGAAAGCCTTGGAAACAAAACCAGCCCAGTACCCTATCCGACGTGTGCAAACCAAAGTGTTCTCTGTGCCTGCTGGAAATATGGGCGCCAACAAAGAAAACCTGTTCCTGGGGAACTACCCAAGCGATTGATCCTGGCCTGTGTGGAAAATACCAGTTTCAGCGGAGCCTACCCAGAGAATCCGTTTGACTTTAAACATTTCGGCATCAATTTTGTGGCCCTGCATATGGATGGACAACAGGTGCCAGCCACGGCCTTAACCCCGAACTTTGGGCGGAGGAATTTCATTCGAGCCTATCAGAGCCCGTTTACAGCCACCGGTCAAATCAACCAGGACGAAGGGAATATGATCAGTCGGGAGGACTACGCGAACGGATACACGTTGTTCTGTTTCGATCTGATCCCCACCTTAGAGAACGACCATCAGCTGGCCCTGGCCAAGCAAGGCAACTTACGGTTGGAAATCCACTTTGCACGAGCCCTGGCGACCACCGTCAATGTGATCCGCTACGCCGAGTTTGACAACATCATTCAAGTGGACAAGGCGCGCAACGTCCTGTGTGACTTCTCCACCTAACATGGATACAGACCAGATAACCACCGTGCTTGAGAATGACCCAGAGACACGTAGGGTCTTTCAAGGGGTGTTCGCCCGAGATGTGTTTCCATTAGACCGTATGTATCCGGCTGCTTACGTTCTCAACACGGACCTGATGGATCGACCCGGTGAACACTGGGTGGCCGTGTACTTGACAGAAGAGCAGGGGGAATACTTTGACCCGTACGGTCTGCCACCCCTACATCCCGATTTAACAGACTTCATGGATCAAGGCACAGAGACGTGGTGTTGGAACAGTCAAACGTTGCAAAGCCTGACCAGTGGCGTGTGCGGACAATATTGCTTGTTTTACCTGTACCATCGATGGGGAAGACCCTTATCTACTATCGTACAGATGTTTGACGAGTACCCCCAGGCCGAGGACCGCGATGTACTCGTCTATGACTGGGCCGCCCATCATTTCAATGTACAAGCCCCGTTCTGGGCTTCAGTTAATGACAAGCCCCTTGTTCTGGGCTTCAGTTAATGACAAGCCCCTTGTTCTGGGCTTCAGTTAATGACAAGCCCCTTGTTCTGGGCTTCAGTTAATGACAAGCCCCTTGTTCTGGGCTTGAGTTTTCACGTGGTTGTTCTCACGTTGTTGTTGTTCAATGAATAAAAAAAAAAAAAATGAGATCTCACCAAAAAACCCTGTCTTGTGTGTTTTATTCCTAATGCATCAATGCCCAATGTGGAGATTCAGTCAAACTGAAATCAGTGGTGTAGGATGGAGTCAAAATGTAACCCATCAAGTTTAGAAGGCAAGAGCACTATAGTAAAAAATAGAGAACCAATGAAATCAGCCTACAGACCAAGTACGTGTCTTTGGTCTAGGTTTGGAGCGGGCATTTCATTGAGGTACGTGTATACGGTGAGTGAAGAGACTCGTCCAACACGTATCGATTATGACTATAAGTTCTATGAGCATAATGCATGAAAGTGGCTTTGAACACCGTATTAGCCAATCAGTGACCTAGAATGGAGCCAAAGCTAACCCATCCATGTCCAGAAAAACATTACCCGGGTGTACAAGAACCCAGATGTAGGCGCGGACGTCAGCGAAAGCACACCGTGAATACCCCAATTCGATGGGCTGATTGTTCGATCGCTGATTGGTTCTGTTTCTCGACCGCTGATTGGCTCTTTTTCTCGACCGCTGATTGGTCCACATGGAACTGCCCATCTTTCCCAGGTTCATGTAGAATCCCCTTTTTGTGCTCAAGCTCTGACTATAGCGATGCCGCAACATTGTCCCATTGGACATTGGACCGTCTGACCTGGAGGTCACCCTTTGACCTTTTGACCCGCGTCCGCGCGCGCGCGCGCGCACACTACCGGGAATGACGCGCACTTCCGGAGAACGCGCGCGCGCGCTGCGGCCGGGGCGCTGGGGCGGGAAAACACCCCGGCGGTTGAACATTGCAACTCTTGTATGTTTGGAGGTAGTGTTTAGTGAAAACCCGGAAGTGACGTTACAACCCACGTCACCTGCGTATATACTCCTGTAAAATAGAGCCGATTTTATTTCTTTGGAAGGGACAAGGTGAATTGCGCTTTTTATACTACTAAACTGTGATGTAGATTACATCTTACATAGGCCTTAAGGCTGTGATATGCCTATGAAGTATTCTGGGGCATGGTCAATACTTTCCAATTTTCCCTTCGTCTACTACTCGCCGATTTTTTTGATTTTTTTATTATTTATTTATTTATTTATTTATTTATTTATTTCCTCGAGAGCTTTAAAATAAGACCTCACTCTACCCCATCGGGCCACTAGTGCTCCAACATGTCCACCCCGTATGGATTGATACACACCAATATCCCAGTATATGAGTGTATATGGGTCTATATGGATCTATATGGATCTATATACAAGCCTACGCGGTACTTTCAAATTTTTTTCCATCGTATTCTACATGATCAACCTCATAGCTCATAGTAAAAGCCATAAAAAAAACCCGATCACCCCTATACCCATACAGGCCAAATATAGCGGACATGATCTTCGAATTGGTCTAGTCCGAGTTGTCTCCCTTGCACCAAAGCGAATAGATGGCGCTGTGGTTTGAACGACTTTATTATCCGGGGAAATTTTGGTGTTCAGTAGCCATTTTGTGTTTTCTGAGCGGGAGAACATTCTCTGTTGCAGTGTATAACGGAACTTTGTTCCATTTCGGTATCCGCCGAGATGAATAATGTGATCTGCATCATGCATCGCCTGCATGTCACACGTAGACTGAAATCGAGGGAGTGTGCTGTGTTCCAGCGGACGCATCAATTTGTGTGATATCCGACAGGAAACGTGAAAATTGATATTCTTTCACAGATTTCGAAGTGTATAGGCCTACAGTTCTGGTGAGAATGAACGCAGCCTTTATGATCAGCGATTGAACGATAATGTAGGCCACCGAACAGGTTTTGTGGAATCAACATTGTGTAACGACTGGAGGGATTTTATCGGACATGTGCAGTACGGAACGCTTATCGTGGCAGTCCGTATAATTTGTCAATTTCGAACAGGGTTTGTGGAATCAACATTGTGTAACGACTGGAGGGATTTTATCGGACATGTGCAGTACGGAACGCTTATCGTGGCAGTCCGTATAATTTGTCAATTTTTGTGTTTGGCACGACAACAGTGAAAGCTGATGGAAGTGAAATTCTACTCCACGGGGAACGGTAACGAATGAATGGAATATCTTACCAAACTCTCAGGTAGGATGTGGGTTTCAGGAGTTCACCGGGTGTGACAATTTCTTTATAATGATTTGTGATAAAAGCGGGTAAAACCTAATGTCAAAATCTCCTTGAAGGTCACGGAGATGTCGATTTATTGCTGATCAGCTGATTTCCAGGACAGACAGACATTATTTCGGCTCTTTTCTCTTCGAAATTCTTGTAATTTGCAGCTTGCTCAATACAAATAAATATTTAAATTGACTCTGAGTTTTCTGTTGGCATTATTTCAGACTGGAGGATGTTCACAATGAGTTGGTGCAGGGTAGTTCTGGGGTTCAGGTGCGACTAAGGGGGTGATTCTATCATCTAATCGGGATTCATCGTGTACCAAATTCATGATACTGTCGAGGCGTTGTACTTGATTATCATGATTTGTGAACAAATCTGATGTGTTGTCAATATCCATGAGTTGCGCCAAGGGTAAATCCATGACTGAGCACTCAGAGATTAATTGTGAATAATTAAAAAATGTGGTATTTATAGTGTAAGACACGCGCGCATGCGCAGCGAAAACACACTGGTTGTATCGTGTGCTACGCTGCTGAAGAAAAAATATATGTGTGTTTGTTTAACAATTATAAACAGCTTTTCATTTTACAATCAATGTCAGGACACCTGTAAATTTTATTACAAGTTAAACTCAGGTCATTCATTAGTGTTATATTTAAAATTTAACAACTAACACTAGAATAGAGGATTATTTTTATTAATTTTAGGCATTTTAAAAATCATAAAGTTAGTGTACGGTAGTGTAAAACCCAGGTACATTGGAAAATAATTTAATTTTCCTGGCTAAAAAAAAAAATACGTGTACACTATGGATTAGTGTTATCATAATTCCGAGAAAATTGTAACGGATTTATGGAAAAAAATATGAAATTTTTATGCTTGAACAATGATAACAAAGCACACTTGGCGGCCATGTTGTACTCACTGACACTTGGTGGCCATCTTATCCCACCTCCCACAGCTTGCACTCAGTGACACTGGGGGCCATCTTTTCCCACCTCCCACATCATGACACTCGCGGCCATCTTTTCCCACCTCCCACATCATGACACTGGGGGCCATCTTTTCCCACCTCCCACAGACCACTAAAAGTATAAATACGTGTATATTGTAACAGTTATTCACCCATACAATCATGAATTCAACAAGACGTGAGCTGTTTACACAGCATCCCGTTAGGGACCCGAGAAATGCCGCTACACAACACCCAGAGCTGGTTAGCGTTCTGGAAAATGATGGAATGAGGGTAACCACCAGTTTTTCAAAAGGGAATTGGAAGACGAAGAAAATGCCCAATTGGAAAGACTAAGGGATGAATATGACGCAGAAATAGGCACGATGGAAACCCTACAAGAACCTGATAATGACTCAACTGATGAGGAACTACAAGATGAACTGCCATGGTTAAATAGTAGACGTGGACCCACGACAACGCCTGGTGAAATTCCAATGATTTCAACTACCGCCGAAACTCCACCACAACAATGCTGTGGGTGTAAAGCCCAGGTAACCCACCTGAACAACTTGATTAATGAACTGAAAGAAGACGCGATTAAAATGGGCGAGGAGCTTGACAGACAATACGAACAACTGGATAAAGAGCACAAAATATCACGCTGTAGCATATGTACAGATGACCAAAGCCAGTTTGCTGTTTTACCATGCGGTCATTTATGTCTATGTGCAGGTTGTTGGGTGACACTCACGTGTGTAGGAGACATGTGTCATTGCACTGAGGCCGGCGAGAACCATCTCAAAATAAAATGTCCAATTTGTCGGAAACATGTAGCAGGAATAAAGAAAATATACCGTGCGTAAGTGTGGTGGTGAAGTAACACTAACGGCCCTTTTCAGGGCCAACCATCTTTCCCGGAAGAGGAATTTCTAACTTTGCACAAAAATTAACATCAGACCCCATCATTGTTATGCCCCAAGAAAAAAAATTCAATTTTTTCAATTTTTTAACAATTAAATATTGAAAAAACGGAAAAAGGGGAATTAGAAGGGGGGGACAAGGGGGAGGGAAGGTTGATGGAATGGCCAAAATTTTTTTTTTATTTTAAAAACAAGGAAAAAAAGATTAAAATGGAACCCAAAAAAAACTTTTTCATTTTCTATGTTTTTTAACAATTAAATATTGAAATTAAGAAAGGGGAGGGGTGAATTGGAGGGGGGGACAGGGGAGGAGGGAAGGTGGATGGAACAGCCAATCTAGGGAAGCCCCTAATGGGCCAATGGGGTCGAGTGAGGTATCAAATTGAAGGTGAGGAGAAGGGCTATCTGATGCACTGGGTATGGGATTGAACTATCACCCTTCTGCGCATGCGCGGCAGTGAAGGGTGTAAATTATCACCCTATAGCAAAAAAATTGTTTTAAAAATGAGCCAATGGGGTCGAGTGAGGTATCAAATTGAAGGTAAGGAGAAGGGCTATCTGATGCACTGGGTATGGGATTGAAATATCGGCATTCTGCGCATGCGCGGCAGTGAAGGGTGTAAATTATCACCCTATAGCAAAAAAAATTGTTTTAAAAATGAGCCAATGGGGTCGAGTGAGGTATCAAATTGAAGGTAAGGAGAAGGGCTATCTGATGCACTGGGTAGAAGATTGAAATATCGGCATTCTGCGCATGCGCGGCAGTGAAGGGTGTAAATTATCACCCTATAGCAAAAAATTGTTTTAAAAATGGGCCAATGGGGTCGAGTGAGGTATCAAATTGAAGGTAAGGAGAAGGGCTATCTGATGCACTGGGTGGAAGATTGAATTAGGGTGATTCTGCGCATGCGCGACGGTCTAAAGGTATGAAAATACACGTATTGGAACTATAATGGTGACGGTGGAAACAATGGCGTATGGTAGCCCAGTGACGTTGATAAATGGCCCTGACACGCTCATCTTCAGGCAAGACTTCAACCGGAAGTGCGGCTGCATCCAAGGGAAAATATTCTCCACGTCTCATGCTTTTCGTCTCATACAAGCGGATAGGCAGGCAGGTAGGAGGGCTGGCGGGCTGGCTGGCTGATCAAGTCAGGTCAGGTAAGTCAGATTGAATACACCCCTTTCCCTAAAAATAGACTCCTTTTATACATTTTACTACTGGCGGCCATCTTGTACCCACCTCCCACATGGCGGCCATCTTGTACCCACCTCCCACATCTTGGCGGCCATCTTGTACCCACCTCCCACATCTTGGCGGCCATCTTGTACCCACCTCCCACATCTTGGCGGCCATCTTGTACCCACCTCCCACATCTTGGCGGCCATCTTGTACCCACCTCCCACATGGCGGCCATCTTGTACCCACCTCCCACACATCACACATGCGCACACCGCCCCAATACCGCCACAAAACCTACACTTATGACGTCACACCAGGTTCTGCGCATGCGCAGTGAGGCGCTATTTGTTCAATTTAGCCTTTGTATACTACTCTCAAATCTGACCTTTTGAACCAAAGAATATTTCTAGTAACACGGCAGATATCAAGGTGTCATATTTTAGATATATTAAAAAATATATGCTAAAATGTATAAGCAAAAGCCGAAAACAGACGAAAACCTAATTTCAAAGGTCAAGTGGACGCCGTTTCAACTCATTTTCAACTCGTTAACCCTAATAAAACGTGGGTATTTTGTCTGTGTGAAACAACTTTTTCAGTTATTTTCAAAATAATTACTTGTATAATCAAATCACAAAGTCAAAAATAGCCTAAATTACAAGCGTCTGATCCGTCATACATTATTTAGCCGTCGTCCATTAAAGAATCTCCGCGTTCCTAATCCAAAGACCTTTTCCATAGTCCATATTACAGCATTAGCACCAAATTAGTATGTATAAACATAGGCTATAGTTTCCTGCAAGAAAGAATCGTTCAACAGTTTTAAATGATGCCCACAAGACTGATGTTCCATAAGTATCAAATCCTTATCGCTGATCAGTATTCTTAATCCATATGATATTCGTAGTAAAGTCGTGATCCGGAGAATGATGTATGTCAGTCACGCTTCGATTGTGTCTGTTCATATGAATACCATGAGGATCTTGAACGTCCCCTAGCCTCGGGTTAAGCGGAATTAGACAGAAGTTACGAAACGTATACGTCATAGATCTTGCAGGCTACGCTCGTATTTTCCTATCAGCATGCGATAATATATCGCCAAATCTGAGAAACTTTGAGTGGAGGCGCTTGGTGGTATAGCCCTGTTTTATAAGTTTCTGCAATAATGGTTTCTGACGTTGAATAAAATTGTCACATTTAGCACAAGTGGACACACTAAAGGATTATTTCAACACTTTACGAGTAAGTGTCAACACTTTAATTTTAAGCGTGTAGATACCCAATTACAGACATCACTTTCGTAATCTTGGTGCCACTCTGCCATGCGCCGTGAGCTCTCACATTACATCGCAATTTCTACTTGTGGATTGCTCCCATGTGCTGCAAATCGAATCCACATTCTCAAACTAAAATGTTGCATGGTTCTTCTGCCAGTAAAAGGTCGACGCAGAGAAACTGCAATATTTATGCCTTGCGAACTATTATGACACTAAATCCCGCGAACTGTTGATAACTAACCTATCAAGATTAACCAATCAAGACCTTAGGTTTGAAAATGTGTTGTTCAATTAGTCGGATCTCACTATCACGAAGGCACGAGTAAATATCGACTCTGTGGAGATTGATACCTATGCTACAATGAAATAGGAAACATGAGAAGACAACTCTGGAAGGAATTTTGTGGTCGCACCTTCGTTCGTCGCAACATGTCTATAGGGTTTGGTCCATATGATTACTACAGTTTACCTTTGTCATAGTAGAAGACGCATTACTATACCCAGCATTTATTTCTGTGAGAAATTAAGATATATATTAACTCATGGACCGAAGTACCCATCAACTCCAACACTGTAAATAAATCGGACGCCGATGCGTTCTGAGAGTGTTCAAAATTGAATACGCGTCTTAAAGTTGTGATCAGTTTTGTTGGAGTTTAGAATGCTATTGTTCAACCTTTGTATACGTGTGTTCTGCGTTTGAATAACTTCGTTAATGGTTTGAATGCTAAAGTTCAAACCGAACATGGAAGTTAACAATTTGAACATGGAAGTTAACAATTTGAACATGGAAGATAACAATTTGAACACAGTGACGCGTTCAATAAGTGACTCAGTTTACAGTGTAAATGCATGGATAGCCCTTCACAAACACTGCCAAACTGCCATTTTTATCAAATTGATGTCGCCACTCTGCCAGATGCTCTGGAATTTGTCCTTAAGGTATTTCACATGTTCAACTTGCAGTACCCTGGAGGCGTCTGAAATATTTGTGGTGTGATAGAACAGATCATTGAGATGATTCTTTTAACACAGAACTGATCTATTGGTGTTGGTGTTGTTTTTTATGTTTTTTTGTGTGTTTTATTTTATTACAGGATGTGGCCAGGCTTTTACAAATTGTGTCTCCCTCTCTAACACATACACTCGCGTTGTCAGGGTTACCAGATACCGATCTAAATTGAATCCATAAGTAGACAAATCAGAAGATACGAAATCAAACACTCCAATCAATAAAAAATAATAGAATATTAATGATCTGAAATATACTTCTGTGTTACACTAACATTCTTCAGTTTATTTACAAAGGTGTCCTCCAAAAGACCTGTATTCAAGCATCTCAATATAATGCTTCAAGGTTAATAGAGTAATAATTTTTATCTGTTGCATCCATTCGTGTTAACATTTTAACTTAAATGGTGCAGAGCATAATATTATTGACCTATAGCTAACCAACATTATTGTGTTAACTTTCATTGAAAATTTTTCCTATTATGTTTTTCTGTAACTCTTTTTAACTCTGTACTTTTATGGAATACTCAGAATTTCACCAACATCAAGTATAAATATTCTGATTTGAATATCCATTCTATAAAATTGCACTCACGCTCATGCTCTGCAAATTGTGGTTGATATAACAGTGAAATTTCCTAATTTGGTTTCGGACTACTTTTCAAAGCGTTTGATGTTATAAATTTTGTCTTGCTGAGTACAGTGTGAGTGTGTGTGTACAGGGCGAGGTACACAATTTGTGAAATGGTACACACTTTTGTTGAAGTTTAATTTTGTTACTTACCTGAACGAAATTGTGTATCCAAAAACAACTGTGTGTATAAAACCAAGTGCTTCAGGTTTACACTTTTGTAGGTGTTCAATTTAATTAACTGTTTGGAAAAAATACAAGTACACATTTTTGTGTACTTGACGTTCACAGTTTCGTAGATGTCCCACTGATGTTGGGACGATGCTCCCGTCTCGTGCCAGTGTGGTCTCTCAAATGGGGAGTGATTTTGTCAGCTGTTGGGAAATTATGTCAATATATGCCTATTTGTGTCGCTTTGTTAATCAATTTCCCGATGGAAACAAGTTAAACTTGAGAAGGAAATTTCATCTTGTAATTTATTTGTTTGTTTCTTTGTTTAATTCGATTGTTACTTTTATGAAAGGAGATGTCCTTTTCCTCATCCGACTTGTGAAATGGAATCTTCCAATGAACCCCTGCACTTGACACATGTACATTTCATATAACCGTGGTAAATATTGTAATTATTGCACTGGTTATCTGGACGTTATTGACACAAGTGTTATAGAATTTGTTACATTCTTTGTGTACCTGTAGCACGCAATTAATTTGTGTACTTTTTGTACAGTTGTATATATATATCTTTATATATGTTTTTGGAAATTGTTTTTTCTCTGGGATTTCAAATATGTGAATATATTGGTTGGTGCAAGCATCAATGTGAGATTGCTAGGTATGAAGTTATTCTCATTTAAAAGTTTGTATTTTCATATAAAAGGAGCCTCCATATTCAAACTTTATTTTTCGAGAATTACCAACTTTTTTTAGTAAATTGTTAACTTTGCCGAGTATAACAACCCTTCAGCGAAATACCAGTGTATCATTTTTTTCTTCTCAATATATGGCCCAGATATTTTTCTGTGCTTTTTTTCTCCGGTTGAACAAAATTGGATAGAATTCGATGGTCACACTCAACCCGAACCATAGTACTTACTCCAAGCAGTACTGTCCGATATCCAGCCCCTAAGATATTTTATAATCCTGATTGTTACTCAATAAAAGAATTATAAAATGTAGGGACTGCATGTCGGACAAGTAGACTATGAAGCTTTACTATATATATACATAGTAACTTCATGGATAGACAAACCGCACTTAATTAAGAAGAAAAAAAAAGACTAATGTGCAACTGTTGAAAGCTCTTTCGAGGTATTTGGTTGGCCCTGAAAAGGGCCTTTGGGTTGCAAGTTGAACTCGCTGAAGTTTACTTCTTTACTGGCTTCTTGGCGGCCTTCTTTGGCGTCTTTTTCGTTGGCTTTTTGGCAGCTGGTTTCTTTGTGGCCGGCTTTTTGGTGGCCTTCTTTGGTGATTTCTTGGCAGCGGGTTTAGCGGCCTTGGGCTTCTTCGCAGCTGGTTTCTTGGTGGCGGTTTTCTTTGGTGATTTAGCTTTCTTTGTCTTGGGTTTCTTGGCTGCCGGTTTTTTAGTTGCCGGCTTCTTGGGCTTTTTCGCCTTGGCTGGGGCTTTCTTGGCGGCCTCTCCCAGGCGGAAAGATCCAGCGGCTCCGGTCCCCTTACTCTGCTTCAACAGTCCACTCTTTACACCACTTTTCAGGGCCAGTTTAAGATGAGAATTGACGGATTTCTCATCACCGACTTTGTAGTTAGCCATGATGTACTTGAGGACCTTTTGACGAGATGAACCTCCCCTCTCCTTCAAACTGGCGATGGCGGCTTTTACCATATCAATGTATTTAGGATGAGCTGCTGGCTTCTTCGGCTTGCTAACCTTCTTTGCTTTGACTTTCTGGACAACGGGAACGGCGGGTGCTGCATCTGCCATATTTGTATCGGAATAGCTTCACTTCTGCACAGGTCAGGCTCGGTAGGACAGAAAATTTCTGAATGGTTTGACGCTACTACTACTACTAGTTTAATTTGAATGGCGCTTTCAATTTAATAAAATTATGCGCGCCAGGTCGTTGCATTGAGTTTGATGTACAACATATATATTGATTTAAAATATCCAACTATACGGATTTGTAATGGAATAAAAAATATGTAGAAAAATCAAACTCCAAATGCGTTATTTAATGTCATGGTGATGTTAGAGACATAAAAGGAAGGGAGCATGTATGGACCAACACAATTAATTTAATAATAATAAAATCCTAACGACCCTTTCTAAAAAATAAATATATATAAAACTGAACTAAAAAGGCTAATATAGCACATGCATATTTTGTTTAAACAAAAATTAAACTCATCATATAGATTTAGATTTGACAATGTGAGAAAAATCGAGATTAGATGTAATATCTATACTCATCCTGATGAAGACAGTGAATGATGACCTCGTGGTATCATCAGACACCAACGTCCAACCAGAACAAGTAAAGACATTATTTAAAATAAAACTGTTTACCCCAACCCCCTCTCTTAAGCAAATGTAAGAAAATGTATATTAAACAGAGTGGTGAATAAAAACGAGATTTGATGTAATATCTATGCCTGTCCCGATGAACACCGTGAATGATGACCTCATGGTATCATCAGACACAAATGTCCAATCAGAAAAAGCAAGGATACCATTTAAAACAAAACTCTTTCTCAGAGTAGAAATATTGGTATAATTTCTTAACCACAGGTAAGAAAATATATATTAAACTATTCTAGAATTTTACTATTCATCAACTTGTAATATGCATGTACTATTAATTAACCAATAAAACTATTATAAATTATTCCACAGGATGGAAGGGGAGGTAACAGTTGTACCCTCCCCAAGACTAGATGTGAAATGTAGAACAAAATAATAAAATCAATATACATTAGAATCTGCGTGTGTGCAGTATATATCTATAAATAGCCCAAAAAAACTTTATCACGTTTTTTTCTAGGCTTTAAAATGGATTCCATGGTATGATTGAAGACACCAGCACATATAAGTTCATTAAAAAAGTTTAATCTCTGATTATTAAATCGTGTACACGATAATAAATAGTGACTGATGCCTTCTTCTACATCTTCTGAATGGTTTGACGCTGACAAAGAGCGTGTATAAATGCTATGCGCGCGGACCTCAGCGTAAGCACCGTCTGTTTCTCGGCGCAGTGAATCCGCCAAAATTTAATTTGTGTTTCTTACCTCGCACAAAGTTGGCAATATTTAGCTGTCTTTGTCACGGATTTCGATCATTTTTGGACAGAGTTATGTTAAGATATATCCACATATATATCTGCGATTTCACGATGGCAGCACAAGGATAACTTGCACAATCTACTGGTTATACCCAAGGTTATGATATTAAGGAAAATAATGCCGCCTAAAAAAGTTGTGTTTTTATGTTCAAATTCACTTGCATCCATGGAAAAGGGCGATTAAAGACAAACTTGAATATCATTTGATTTATTTACGTCTAATTTGCTTGATCTAATTCCCATGCAAGCGAATGATACACCATCAAAGTCTAGCGGGTAACACCACGACTTCCTCGTCGGTTGAGCGGCCATTTAACCCGAAAACCCCTGAATATAACTTGCACACCATTTCCCACATAATTTACGTTGGATATATGTATATTTTAGTTTCATCATCTCTAGTAATAAATTTGATAACAAATTAAAAATATCGTCACAATTATAGTGTGGAGTACGTGTAAAATGATATATTCAACGGCAAAATGCAATGTAACTAATGTTATTGTTACACGGTTGTCAGTGACCCATTAATGAAATATATGGGGTCAGTAAAATTTATATTGGACGAGGCGTCGGCCGATTTTGTCTGAAGCGGGATAATGAACTACACGGCATATGATCATACGTTTTACTCTGGTACAAGACGGTACTGATATTCCATGTAATGAATGTTTAACCACGTATTTAGACAAGAATTCCACAAATAAGAGACATAGGTCCGCAGAATAAAAATAGTTTATATTTGAAACTATTTTTTTCTTTCCTTCAAATATTTCCTGTATTCTTTTAAACCATAGTCCATGCTATAATCTACGCCCCTTTTATACCGAACGTGAGTTTTTACCGACAATCACATTCGGTTACATAGTCTTTTGTAAATATTATTAAAGAATCCAACTGATCAATTTCATCAATTCCAAAACGTGACATAGAACCCGAACACTGAATATCGTATTTCTGCGTATAAAAATGCGTTTTTCGGATCAATTTGTGAAATACTATTTTACAGTGAGAATGTTCTAAATTTATTATTTGTCTCAAAAGATAATGCGTTTAAAGAAAGCGACAGTGCGAATTCAGATTTAATATATTCTCACCAAAAGAAAATACTATCAGTTAATATTAAAGGATTTTATGTAAATTAAATTGTCTTCTGGTCTCCCATATCATTATGTTCAAACCCCACTATGAGACCCCACAATCAGAGCTATATGAGACTCATCTATGTGAAATATATACTCAAGGGCAATGAGGCCCCCAATCAGAGTTATGAGACTCATCAAGGTGATATATATATACTCAAGTACAATGATAAAGCTCTCAAAATGGCCGATGGTCATTGCCAAAAAAATATCAATAAAATTTGGAAAGTCAAAATTATAACTCGTTATAAATGACGGGAAATACTGCAATGTGAGGTACAGGGTCTGTGTGAGTAATATGTTTTATTTTGAATGTTTTACGTAACCGTCGATGTGTCGTCAGCTTTGAAACAGTTTCATATTGGCAAAGATTTCTCGTTGGGTACGATCGGTATAGGATTACGACTGTTTAAAAATATTAGGGCTTCGTATGTTTTTTCTATTTTTCTACAAACATTTCTGCGTGTATTTTTAATATATCTCAAATCTGACCTTTTGAACCAAAGAATATTTCTAGTAACACGGCAGATATCAAGGTGTCATATTTTAGATATATTAAAAAATATATGCTAAAATGTATAAGCAAAAACCTAATTTTAAAGGTCAAGTGGACGCCGTTTCAACTCATTTTTAACTCGTTAACCCTAATAAAACGTGGGTATTTTGTCTGTGTGAAACAACTTTTTCAGTTATTTTCAAAATAATTACTTGTATAATCAAATGACAAAGTCAAAAATAGCCTAAATTACAAGCGTCTGATCCGTCATTCATTATTTAGCCGTCGTCCATTAAAGAATCTCCGCGTTCCCAATCCAAAGACCTTTAGTCCATATTACAGCATTAGCACCAAATTAGTTTGTATAAACATAGGCTATAGTTTCCTGCAAGAAAGAATCGTTCAACAGTTTTAAATGATGCCCACAAGACTGATGTTCCATAAGTATCAAATCCTTATCGCTGATCAGTATTCTTAATCCATATGATATTCGTAGTAAAGTCGTGATCCGGAGAATGATGTATGTCAGTCACGCTTCGATTGTGTCTGTTCATATGAATACCATGAGGATCTTGAACGTCCCCTAGCCTCGGGTTAAGCGGAATTAGACAGAAGTTACGAAACGCAACGTCATAGATCTTGCAGGCTACGCTCGTATTTTCCTATCAGCATGCGATAATATATCGCCAAATCTGAGAAACTTTGAGTGGAGGCGCTTGGTGGTATAGCCCTGTTTTATAAGTTCCTGCAATAATGGTTTCTGACGTTGAATAAAATTGTCACATTTAGCACAAGTGGACACACTTAAAGGGTTATTTCAACACTTTACGAGTAAGTGTCAACACTTTAATTTTAAGCGTGTAGATACGCAATTACAGACATCACTTTCGTAATCTTGGTGCCACTCTGCCATGCGCCGTGAGCTCTCACATTACATCGCAATTTCTACTTGTGGATTGCTCCCATGTGCTGCAAATCGAATCCACATTCTCAAACTAAAATGTTGCATGGTTCTTCTGCCAGTAAAAGGTCGACGCACAGAAACTGCAATATTTATGCCTTGCGAACTATTATGACACTAAATCCCGCGAACTGTTGATAACTAACCTATCAAGATTAACCAATCAAGACCTTAGGTTTGAAAATGTGTTGTTCAATTAGTCGGATCTCACTATCACGAAGGCACGAGTAAATATCGACTCTGTGGAGATTGATACCTATGCTACAATGAAATAGGAAACATGAGAAGACAACTCTGGAAGGAATTTTGCGGTCGCACCTTCGTTCGTCGCAACATGTCTATAGGGTTTGGTCCATATATGATTACTAAAGTTTACCTTTGTCAGAGTAGAAGACGCATTACTATACCCAGCATTTATTTCTGTGAGAAATTAAGATATATATTAACTCATGGACCGAAGTACCCATCAACTCCTACACTGTAAATAAATCGGACGCCGATGCGTTCTGAGAGTGTTCAAAATTGAATACGCGTGTTAAAGTTGTGATCAGTTTTGTTGGAGTTTAGAATGCTATTGCTCAACCTTTGTATACGTGTGTTCTGCATTTGAATAACTTCGTTAATGGTTTGAATGCTAAAGTTCAAACCTAACATGGAAGTTAACAATTTGAACATGGAAGTTAACAATTTGAACATGGAAGATAACAATTTGAACACAGTGACGCGTTCAATAAGTGTTCTTAAATTGACTCAGCTTACAGTGTAAATGCATGGATAGCCCTTCACAAACACTGCCAGACTGCCATTTTTATCAAATTGATGTCGCCACTCTGCCAGATGCTCTGGAATTTGTCCTTAAGGTATTTCACATGTTCAACTTGCAGTACCCTGGAGGCGTCTGAAATATTTGCGGTGTGATAGAACAGATCATTGAGATGATTCTTTTAAC
>JAVTVY010037311.1:0-16307 GCA_036873755.1 Hanleya hanleyi | reverse complement strand
ATTTGAAAATTATCAGAGATAGAGATCATTAATGATTTCGCATAAATTGGGTGCAGATGGCCGCCCATCCTTCCACCCCACCCAGAGAAACTGATGGGTTATTCATTGCAAGTGTCTTATTACATGGATGCTGTATACCAAGTTTCATACAGAACACTGAAATGGTATCAAAGATATATCAATGTAAAGACACTGGTATAAATTGAAGATGGTCACCAAGCGTTTCCTACCAATCAGAAACACCAGAACTGCCATTTATCTAAGTCATGCTGGATGCATCGATGATATATGCCAAATTTTACATCGAGCACTCGAACGATATCAGAGATAGAGATCATTAATGATTTCGCATAAATTAAAGATGGCCGCCCATCCTTCCTGCCACTCAGAGGAACTGATGTGGTTATACATTGCAGGTCTCTTGATACATCGATGCTGTATACCAAGTTTCGTATAGAACACTTGAATTGTATCAAAGATATATATCATTAAAGATTTTGCATCAATTAAAGATGGCCGCCAAGGTTTCCACCGAATCAGGGAAACTGGTTTGGTCATTCCTTTGAAGTTTCTTGATGTATCGTTGATCTATACCAAGTTCACACACGGAACAGTGAAATGGTACCTAAGATACACAAGATTAATGATTTCGCATAAATTAAATATGGCCGCCAAAGTTTCCAACCAATCAGGTCCAGATTCAATAGGGTTCTGGGTCATGAGCATATGGATGTGCAGTGCAAGTTTGGTGTGCCTAGGGTAAGTCGTTCTAACGATATCTTGGTAACGAGAAAGCTGTGATGGTTTCGCATAAATTAAAGATGGCTGCCAAAGTTTCCAACCAATCAGGTCCAGATTCAATAGGGTTCTGCGTCACGCGCATACGGATGTGCACTGCAAGTTTGGTGTGCCTAGGGTAAGTCGTTCTGAAGATATCTTAGTAACGAGAAAGGTGTGACGGACGGACGGACAGACGTACATGACGACGACAATACCCTTCGGCCAAATTTTGGCCGAGGGGTAAAAACACAAAAAACAACGGAACTGTTCATAGTTTGAGTGCCTATTATCAGCAGGGGTTGTAATTGACAGGTGTTAGAAAACCCACAGCTCCTCGGGAAGATTTGACGTCAATGGACGCACCTTAATCGTGATCACATCGTGTACTCTTATGTTACACCTGATATGAAAGGTGAGAAAACTTAGACTGGAAATATAATGGGATTACATGTTTGGTTATATATGACACATAAAAAAATGGATAATTGTAGATTGTACCTAATAGAGTTTGGATAAACTTTATCAATAAACACATGATCGGTTTGAAAATATGACAAATGAATCTTTGTTGAATTGTAGTTTGCAGTATGAATCAATTTATGTAGTTTACTGTTCAGTACACACAGACAATTGTAGCTGAATGTTTTTCAGAGCTGGAGGCTGTTTTTTACTGAAGTTCTCGTTTCCTGTATTCTGAACATAATCTCTTTAGATATGTGTACCGGTATTTAAACATCAAATAATATGTTATATTAAGGTGCATGAATACTGCATTATGATACTGTTGAAAACTGAAATTTGACTTCGTTTGAATTAGTTGTTTGTCAATCTAACAATGTGCTTGGAAATCTGCAATCTTTTTATTAATTTCATGTCACTCTGGAGTCCTCATATTGATTCAAGAACATCGATGAAAGTTCAACAGGAAAAGAAATAAAGAAATAGTGACTGGTATTCCAGCCTGGGCCTGCTTGAAATATGTTTCGATCAATTTGCTTGAATAATATATGTACATGTAGTTGATGTATTGACGTATGGTTTGAGCCGGTATGTGGATGGATTTGTCAATTGGCCGCCCCGTGAGTGAATTGGTAGTGAGTGTGACAGCTCTAATGGCTCCTGTCCTGGACCGCTCCTGTTCATTAGTTCTCTCCATCGTTATTTTTCCCTCTGACAAGCTCGTCAAGATTGAGCCCAAGAATCTTGTCAATATAAATCTATCAAATTTTCCAACTTCCGTGTACTCGATCCAGTGCAGGCAATTAACTCTCTCTTAATATTTCTATTTTTGTGTGGAAGTTAGCAGTGTAGCTAGGCTGTACGTGTAATGTACTTTTCTATCCTTAAAATTATTTTTCTTTAAAGAATTATTTTTTTTAAATTAAAGAAGTAGTTATAGTACTTCTGTAGCTGTTTTGTTTTTGAAGCCAAATTATTTAATTCTGCAATAAAATACTGTTTTTCGTACAGACAAAATACAAGCATCTAGTCCATCATTCAATATTCAGCCATCGTCCATTAAATATTCCCACATCCATAATCCAAAGACTCGATTCATTTAACAGCAATAGCATCAAATAAAAAAACCCCCAAAAAACCCTAATAATATAAACAATAAGGCTCTTGCAAGGTAGAAGAGATCATCAGTTTTCAGTGATGCAGGCGAGACATCAGAACATTCCAAAAACATCAAATCTGTATTGAGTTTGATTGTAAAGTCGTTATATCTAGGGAATGATGTATCTCCGTCACGATTTGATTGTGAATGTTCATATGAACACCATGAGGATCTTGAAGTACAATATGAGTTCATATGGCTAAGCCAGTTGGGTTAAGCGGAATTAGACACAATTTAGTTACGAAACATAATGCCATAGATCTTGTATGCTACACTCATATTTTTGTGTATTTATACCCAAGATTCCTATCATAAACGCTCAGTCACAACTGACATAAACACCATTCAGGTCTGATATAGTTACCTGTACATTTCATGTGCTATGTGTGATCACCAATATGCCTTTGTTACAGGGTTATGTAATCATGTACAGTAAATGCTGTAATAATCCGATCGCAAGAAGTGCACATGTAGGCATTTAGCCAGAATCTGAAAATCAGATGTCTCGTTATAACTTTTTTCCACTTGTCTCTCCCATCTTAAATTTTTTTTGGAGTCTCGTTTCAAAATAGTGAATTGCAAAGACACCTAGCTCTGATGATTGCTAGCTAAAGACTGGAAGTGCATTATTTTCTTGATCAAATCTATTGGGGTGATGCAGATTCATCAGAATGGAAAGGTGACTATATTATATATGGTAAATCCAATAATATTATTACAGAAAGTGAAATTTCTCACCATAAAACCAGGGGGTGTCAAATTTATTAGAACAGAAAGTCAACGAAATGGTCCGAATTCATGCAGATAATATTTCTTTATTATTTTAATGGTTTTAGACTAGGGTGATATAATTTTTATTGAAATGACTGAATTTGGTCCACAAAATTGGGAGTTAGATGATTGAATTCTAATAGGGGGATTGAATTATTTGAGGATTTTAATACTGTATGTAGTTCATCCTTTATGTGTATATTTAGGAGGGGGTGATCAAATTTAATAGTGATCAGGGCCTAATCCAGAAGTAAAGGGCATGGGTTGGTAATTAAGCGCCAGGAATGACAGCAAAGTCGCGCGCGGCGAATGATACGAGCAGCGAGCTGGGGTTTGGTTTTGGGGGGAGAGTTTTTGGTCTTATAGCTCCAGCAACTGAAGAAGACTGTCATACAGTGCTAAAATGGAAAGATTCAGTCGTGATGTCTAAAAAAAAAAAAAAAAAATATATATATATATATGTATATATACGCTGATAGGCACTAGATTAGAGCCTGGTGATGTATCAAGATTTGCGGCAAAACCTGGGTGATTGACTGTTAATACGGTGATTGGATAATTAGAACATTTACTGTGTAATTATCAGTCCAATGTATTATATAGGTTAGTTATTTCTAACTGACACACTTTTAGGGTGATATATGTAATGTATAAATCAATAGTACATGTACAAATTATAGCATTAATTGTCCATGATCTGAAGAGTTTTTTCATAGCTTTCATTACTTCTCTGTCGATCATCTGGGATTCATTTAGGTATGTCCAGATTTTGGGTTTCACGAAGGAATGGTGTAATAAAATCATATGCGGCAGAGAAAAAAACCACAAAAAACAACGGAACTGTTCATAGTTTGAGTGCCTATTATCAGCAGGGGTTGTAATTGACAGGTGTTAGAAAACCCACAGCTCCTCGGGGAGATTTGACGTCAATGGACGCACCTTAATCGTGATCACATCGTGTACTCTTATGTTACACCTGATATGAAAGGTGAGAAAACTTAGACTGGAAATATAATGGGATTACATGTTTGGTTGTATATGACACATACAAAAATGGATAATTGTAGATTGTACCTAATAGAGTTTGGATAAACTTTATCAATAAACACATGATCGGTTTGAAAATATGACAAATGAAACTTTGTTGAATTGTAGTTTGCAGTATGAATCAATTTATGTAGTTTACTGTTCAGTACACACAGACAATTGTAGCTGAATGTTTTTCAGAGCTGGAGGCTGTTTTTTACTGAAGTTCTCGTTTCCTGTATTCTGAACATAATCTCTTTAGATATGTGTACCTGTATTTAAACATCAAATAATATGTTATATTAAGGTGCATGAATACTGCATTATGATACTGTTGAAAACTGAAATTTGACTTCGTTTGAATTAGTTGTTTGTCAATCTAACAATGTGCTTGGAAATCTGCAATCTTTTTATTAATTTCATGTCACTCTGGAGTCCTCATATTGATTCAAGAACATCGATGAAAGTTCAACAGGAAAAGAAATAAAGAAATAGTGACTGGTATTCCAGCCTGGGCCTGCTTGAAATATGTTTCGATCAATTTGCTTGAATAATATATGTAGTTGATCTATTGCAGGGGTTTTTCTAGCCGATTTCTCATCGTGGTAATCCCGATGAGAAATTTTGAAAATTGAGTTTTAGAGGATTTTTGTAAATTGAGTTTTCTCTCGACAAATTCAGTTTCTCCTATTTTTCGATATTGAGCGCGCTTGCGCGCGAAAAAAAATTGAGTTTTACTGATATTTCCTCGCCCATATTATTGTGTAGTTGTATCTAAATAAACTTATTTTAATCCTTGAATCTTGTCCGAGTTCGCGATCCGACGTCTGTTGTTGTTGTTGTTTACTGGCGAACTGTGACTCCGCACAAAGGTGATACTGACAATTTGAACGAATGGTGCATAGGAGAACCTTTGATAGGAGAGTGTTGGGCAGTATCGGGCTTATTCATTGGACAGGCATTTCATCATCATCCAATGAAATACAGCGTTACGAAGATTGCCAAATGCCATCTTCGCAGTATTGCGGACATCATCAGTTGCTGCAAACGATGTTGATCTGATATTTTACAGTTAGCTACCACTCGAAACAGAATAAAACTTGTGCACTATCGACATTAATGTACAAAATATAAGAATGCTTTGACTGCAATGACTAATGAACTGCAAAACCGTGGGCAAAGAAATTAGACACGCAAATTGACTGGCCCGGGCTTTGCAACAACAACAACAACAACAACGAAATGCATCTGACGATCTCCTCTCAATGAAACATTACCATTTTCAAGGTCATAAAATCAACAATCTTGGGTTGTTGATTCTCCTTCAAGTATAACTGAAAGGCATAGTATCATTTGATTGGATTTTCAAACAGAATAGTTGATAGAGGTATTGTTTTTTCTTCTTTCAGGAAATATTGAAGGTATCATATCTTGTGTATTCATTATGAGGGTGCCCATATATTTTACATAACTAAATGTCAGCTATAGGCCTATAAGGCTGCAGATATCCTTGAAAAAAAAAGTTGTTGAAAAGCAATTTCGATGTTTTTTTTCTCAGCCAAAAGCTACATCTTGCGTACAGAAATTCGACAAAGTTAATCATGCAGTCATATTTATTTCATGTTAGCTAACAATTATAAACAACTATTCCTGGAAAAAAACAGCTACCTTTTGTAGTACTGAGTACGAAGTCGGCCGCCGAAGCCAGATACTATCTTTGTCAGAACAGCACATTCCAAATGTTAGGTACTAAGTTATTCATGCCTGTCAAAGTGTCGGTCACCTGTGAAAAAATTATTCGCAGGCTTGAAATGAAGGCGGACATGTATAATGGATGTGTAATTTTCAACTATAGGTTTGAAATTTGTTTTCAGTTATCCCTATGAAAATGTTTGCATAATTGAGTTTCTGAACCGAAACTATGAAAACCATGGAAATATTGAGTTTTTCAGATTATTGGCGCGCCAACGGCGCGCCGAAAAATTGAGTTTTGTGAAATTCTCAAATTGAGTAGATGAAAGATTTTGGGCTAGAATAACCCTGTAGTTGTGATAGAGAATCAAAAGACAAACGTTAATCATTAGTAGGCGTTTGAATCCTGGAGATCGCGCCTCATGAGTTGTCTCTTTGAATGGGGCTTTAGTCTTTACAAGAGCAGCTGTGATATTGTAATTTATCCACCGGATTATAATCTTTGGGTGTAACTTCCAGAAGACTTCTGCAATATCAGAAAACCATGATGTTATGTTAACAAATACAGACATTCAAACAAGAAATTAAGTAGGACGTTTTCGCGGCAAAAACTGACAAGGCAAGGGGTAGTTTCTAAGGGTCATAACTCTGTATGAAATTGCTTGGGTTATTTCCCTTGAACCCATAATAGAACTTGCCTTACATGAACTTGCCTTGCATGAAATAATGCGATCAAAGTTTCCCTAATAAAACAAATGAAATCGAAACAGTATGTACCCATTCGAGAACTAAGTTGAGATTATATTGTTTTGTTTTTATCAATAATCATGTATGGAATATTGAAAAAAAGAACAAGCCTTCAGACAAATTGGGAACAGCCTTGCCTACTTTTTGCATTCGATCACTGTTTTGGGGGACGCTCTCGTTCATTTGGAATCAATAAATCTGATCACCCCCATAATTGTTACCCCCAAATTGCATTTCCGGTGATTGAATTATTAGAGACCATATTAAAATTTTAAAAAATTGAATTTGAGGAATACTGGGGGTTTTTTTTGGGAGCCTACCTGGCCCAATTTTTGGGGGCCTGTAACCGGAAACAGACTTAATTCTTTTTTTTTTTTAATCTTGCCTCACGAAGTAAAGGGGAGATATTGTGAGGGGGGAAAGAGAATGTCATTGTCGGTGTCGGTGTCGGTGTCCCCGGCCTGGAAACGATAAGGTTTTTGGTTTAGCAAATTAAAAAAAAATCTAGAAAATTTAGAAAAAATTTTTTAAAAAAATATGGGGGGTGGGTACTCCACCTGGGGGTACCACCCCTGAGATGCTCCAATGTTAAAATCCCTATGATAGAGTTTTGCGTTTAGCTGAAGTGCACATGTACATCTGTACTTAGAAAGTTTGTTGCAGTTGTCAGCTGTCATTGGATGATTAACAAACTTGGTACACATGTTTCTTATGATTAGAGGATGTACCTGTGCTATTTAGTAGATGAAATATTAATTTTTGTTCAAATTTTGAGGGTTTTGTCTAAGTAATTTGCCAATTATAATGTACATGTATATACATGTATACCTGTACATGGAAAGTTTTCTGAAGCTGTCAGCTTTCATTGAATGAGTTTGACACTTGCTACCCAAGTTCAATGTGATTTGAGGAAGTGCATGTGCTATTTAAGAAATATGACATTAAATATGAATTTTTGTCCTAATTATTGCAGTTTAGACTTTGTACGTTTCCATTGATAAGGTTTTTGTTGGGCAAAAATTTACATGTAGATCTGTACATGGAAAGTTTGTTGAACCTTTCATGGGATGATTATAAAACTTGGTGGACATGTTTCATGTTTTCCTAGGTCAGAGCTGTCCCGCAGTAATCCCACACATGACTGACCTATCCAGCAGTAATTCCAAATGGCACTGGCCTATCCAGCAGTATGCCACACTGGACTGACCTATCCAGCAGTAATCCCATATGGAACTCAACTATCCAGCAGTAATCCCAGACCGGACTGGCCTATCCAGCAGTAATCCCACGCAGGACTGACCTATCTAGCAGTAATCCCAAATGGCACTGGCCTATCCAGCAGTAATACCACACGGGACTGACCTATCCAGCAGTAATCCCAGAACGGACTGGCCTATCCAGCAGTAATCCTACATGGGACTGGCCTATCCAGCAGTAATCTCACATGGGACTGACCTATCCAGCAGTAATCCTACACAGGACTGGCCCATCCAGCAGTAATCTCACATGGGACTGACCTATCCAGTAGTAATCTCGCATTAACTTATATGCCGTTAATCCCACATGGGACTGATGTTATTGTCTGTACCAGATGATCTATTCCAGACATTATTGTCTGTACCACATCACCTATTCCAGACGTTATTGTTTGCTCTACATGTATGCTTTCAATACTGCTGCAGCCTCGGCGGATGACCCTGCAAGGCGAGATGTTCAGTTGGGGTTCTCAGAACGCTTATTTTTTTCACCATGCAATTCGTTTGGTCTTGCAACGTTAATTCTAACTCACTCAACCAGTTTTCAGCGGCCTCTGCCAGACAAGAACTCACAAGGGAACTCCCGGTGTATTTCTATCATTATTTCATCTTAAAAAATGAGAATATAAACACCTTTGCATTGCACCTTTTAACTTCAGTACCGGTATCTCTTTCATTTTAGTGCACCAGGTGGTCCGTCTGCTCGTAGTGGACATCGGATGGTGCAAGTCAAGAAACAGCTGATCGTGTTTGGTGGTTTTCATGACAACATCAGGTAAAAGGGCATTTCCCAATAGACCTCTCCATTCCGTCAGTCACTTCTGAATATTTCGCAGCTCATCTGAACATATGTTTACCATGGTATTTCATGCATAGATGAAAATAAGACCATCTTTACACATTCTGTAATTCGTCTTTCTCACATTAATGCAATATCAATGGACTGATTGGACAAGTGTCATTCGAGCAGCACTCTAGCTTCGTTCTCCGTGAATTATACCCAATTCTTTGAATTTCAGAGACTACAAGTATTACAATGATGTGTATATGTTTAACCTGGAATCTTACACGTGGACGAAGATAGATGTATCTGGGTCAGCTCCCACCCCCAGGTCAGCATGTCAGATGGCAGTATTACCTGAGCTGGGGAGAGTTTACATCTTTGGAGGGTACAGTAAAGAACGGGTGAAGAAGGATACTGACAAAGGCAACGTTCACACTGACCTCTACTGTCTCATGCCAGAAGGTAAGGCCTCTACTGTTGGGGCAGGTTTAACTTCAAGAAAACATGGCATTGTCTACATAAATACATTTTATCACATTGTGTACATTTTATGTGGTCAGATCCTATTTCAATACACATTTTTATTGAGCCCGTAGCTTGATAGATAGGAATCTAAAGGTTGCCTGTGTGTGTCTGTGAACCTGACCGGAAAAACTAGAGCAAAAATGAACCCCTGCCCAACTCTTCAAACTCTCATATATTCCGGGCGCTTACATCATTTTACACTTATCTAACCAATCCTCTGCCCTTGGGAGCGTATCCCCACCCCTAGGGTATCAATTAAGCCCCACCCTCTATCTCCGAAACTAAGCTTTTCCAGACCGCTTACCATCATATATTCGGAGAGCTTACACCATTCTACCATTATTCTACCCATCCACTACCCTCAGAAGCATGTGCCCAATGCCAGGGCACTGAGCCCTATCCTTTATCTCCTAAACTAAGCCTCGCCCAACCCCCTACCCTCAGATATTCTGGATCTTACATCATGCTTCATTTATCCAATCCACTCACTACCCTCGGGAGCATGTTCACACCCTGGGGGCATCGAGCGCCAACCTTTATCTAAACTAAAACTTCCCTGACCCCATACCCTAATATATTCTGAGAGCTTACTACACTTATTCAACCCACCTGCTACCCTCAGAAGCATATTCCCTTCCCGGGGCATCATTTTCACCCACCATCTCCTAAACTCTACTCTCATATATTCCGGGAGCATACATCATGCTGCACTTATTGAACCCATCCACTACCCTCGGGAGCATGTCACCACCTCTGGGGTACCAAGACCCACCCTCTATCTCCTAATCTAAGCCTCGCCAAACCTCATGACCCCCAATATTCCAGGAACTTACATCATGCTACACTTATTCTTCAAGCAATTCACTGTGCTCAGGAGCATATCCCCACCTTCGGACACCCTATTTCCTAAACTGAGCCTAGCCCGACCCCATACCCTCGTATATCAATTTCAGATTTCCAGCAGTTGCACTGACTGCAATGTTGCTGTAGTTCTGCCACCCCTCAATGAATTGCAACCCCATGGGAGCCCCATGTTTGTATAAATCCACATGAAGAAGAATACTGTGTATTGGGATGGAGTTGATAGTCGTCCAAAAGTTACATGCTAGTGAGATGTTGACATCTGTTCCTCTATTATGCAGGCAGACAGAAAGAAGACTCTGTGTCTGTGAAATGGAAATGGCAGCTGGTCAAACAGTCAGGAGATAGGCCGTCCCCGCGCTGTGGTCTCACCTGGGCTGTCATCACTGGCAATAAGGCCATTTGTTTCGGTGGCGTCCACGATGAGGTAGATATCAGCGGTATTTTTGCAATCAAACATAAGAACCTGAAAACATTAAAACATCTGACATCGTATCATTCCAATTTTATCTTTCAATTGAAGAGCCATTCGCAAGCAAATATTCTCATTATTAGCTGCAGTTACAGTCAATTACTGAATGGCCCCTATGGGAATTAGCTGCTTGTAATATGTTTGCAAATCTCAATTTACAGGAAGAAAATGAGGAAGAGCTAAAAGGAGTGTTTTACAATGAGCTATACACCATAGAATTAGATAAAGGGAAATGGTTTGATTCTGTATTAAGGTATGTTGTATATTTTTCTATCGTATAAGTTCTTCTTGTTTGGTATGGGTTCACTTCTGAAGTTCTGCTGCTTTTGCATTTGGAGCCCCCATGTCATCCACAGCTGGCAAGACCAGACATTTACCATTTCCATCGTGTGGACCTAATTTTAAGTTTTACTATGAATTATTTTACCCTCATCAGACAGAAGTACAGTCTCAAGCAATATTGACTATGGTAATCCCTCTAATAATTCAATCCCCTTATCAAAATTCAATCACCCCTCAATTTTGGGAACAAAATTCAATCGGCTGTTCTAATAAATTTGATCACCCTCTAAAATATTTGAAATGAAGAAGAATTAATGGAATATCTTCATGATTTTGGACCATATTGCCAGCTTCCTGTTCTAATAAATTTGATCACCCCCAGACTTTATGTTGAGTGATGTGATTTAATTATTAGAGGGCTTACCGTACAGTCATAGGTCATTGGATTGTATGATTTTGTATGATGTGTCCTTGGCACAAGAGAGGGAGTGAGCTTGCAAGTTATATTAAAATTATATAGGTGTATAATAGTAAGAGTTCTTAGTAGCTTTAATCACTCTACAGATAATATAGAAGATAAAAACTGGCAATGGTTGATAATACAAATCATTGTGATGTACAATCGTCACATGACTGTCATGTGGTCGGAATTACCCCCAAAGAGCTCCTCACTTGTTTCAAAATACTGGTTGATGTCCAGGTCCAGTGATGTCATAAGCTGCTTCAAATGTATTAAGTACTTGTGTAACAGGGGGAGGCATGATAATGTGAGCAGGCCTGGAAATAAATCGAGAACGCGTTTAACATTCGCGAGAAGGTTACGTCTTGTCATTTTACCGCGAACGGTCACCGTTCACGACTTGAGAACCACCACTTCAACATAGCAAAAAAGCAACACCAAAAACGACGAAAATTAGAGAAGGTCAGTCGATCTAAACATGCTAAAGATCAGAGAAATCATGAAATACCACACGTGTCAGACGGATAATTGATGCATATAATTCTGAAGATAATACTTGTCGGGTTGTGAAAATTTCATCCTAAATTGCCGCCGTCACTGATAGTTTAACACAGGTTGTTGTTGTAAAGTCTGCCATGATGCATCGGCGCGCAGTTTTCATTTTCAGCTGTTGGCAGCATTTCGCTATCGAACAATAGTAAAGTTGCATGTCTAAAGTACTTATCGTACCGGAATTTAATTGATTGATATTGTAAATATAATCTGACAGAGAAATTTGGGTAACTTTGAAACCAATTTGGTGCACTCACAGACGGAAGTAAAAAACCTGTGCCGTGTGCATCATGTTTCCCCTAAAACGCACGTGTCGCAATGCTTTGGATTGTCGTTTCGGTGACTGGCTCATTACAAATTTTAATCATTAAAATTAATGGAAGTAATCAACATAATGACTATATGATGCTTCAATCAGGGGGCACAATATCCATACAAACATTACTTTCACCAGTTTCATAGGATTTCCAAGCAGACTTTGCATGATTGGGGAAATAGGTAGAGTTAAGCCAAAGCGAGCACATGGCCGACGGGTTGCGGGGGTTACGGCATCGGTTACGAGATTTACTTCCATCGTAACCTGTCCCGTAACCTGTCGGGTTATGATAGGTAGAATGACCGTAACCTATGACAGGTTACGGAGGACTATTCCTTATTTCCTTATTGTGAGAGAGTCACATTTCAAATGGTCTGCTTTAGAAAAGCCTCAAGTCAGCAGGCATGTCATTCTAGATCTAATAAACCTTCAATGTTCTGTTTTGTCATGTTTGTGAATGAACCTTCACAGCAGAAAATTTGTGATTGGCTGGATTTTCTTTCAATCTTCTCCATGAGCCAATGAAAATGCGGGATTCTCATTTGAAAATTTGAATTGACCAATCAAGTGCTTCAAATTGGCAGATATCCCATGATGGACCGTTGTTGCATATGGCCAACCACCTCGCTGGGGGTCTAATAATACCCCAGCCACCAGTCAGATTTTTGGACAGAATTCCTGGCCACACGCATAACGCCGGAAGTGACACCAGAAAATACTGAATGTGCCATATGTCGAATGTTTCGGTGAATTTTATATTATTTGTTACTTCCCCATTTGATGTAATGATGAAAATAAAGCTTAAGAGATTATATTTCATCATCGATGTGTGTGATCTTATGGGAAAGTAGTTGCCCATGTGCAAAATGAGGGAGTTATTTGGTCCGATATAAACAAAATCTCGTGTTGGCTTGTCCTTCGAGGAGGCGTGGCCTTATACATCACAACCCGGTCATAAAGGTCAAGTTCCGCTATTGGAGGCAGAGATGTTAATGGGCCTGTGAAATGGAGTATGCGCTGTGGGGAGGTTGGAATATGACTTCATTCTTACGTTCAATAAGCCACATTTCTAATGCTAACATTTCCCGCAAAATGTCCTGTATTGGGGTTCAACAAGATTCCTAATTTAGCTACAGAATGTAAAAAGATGCGAACCAATGTATGAGTATTTTGATTGGATTTTAATACTTTTCATTTTCTTAGAGGCAAAAAGGATATTTTAGAAAAGAAGAAGAGAAGGAAACAGAAAGAAGATCGAGCAGGCGTTGGAGAGGGGGAGGAGGGAGTGGACGAAAATGAAGAAGAATGTCCAGATGATGAAGATAATGAAGAAAACATGGACATCCCAGAGGAGCAGATCAAAAAGTTGAACTTGGACTCAGGAACAGTGGAAGAAAATATTGGGGATCGCGGATCACCTGATGGGGCTTCTAGTGATGAACTTTTGAGTAGTGCGACTGTTCAAGAAGGAACAGAAACTACGTACGATGACGGTATCTTCAAAGTTACTCTGGGTGGGGGTGAAACGGGCAGCACCCATCTGACTGTGGGGAAAAGGACTGCCTCAGAAATGGATGTAGATCTGTTTATGCCCTCCGCCCGTATGAATGCTCATTTGGTGGTAAAAAGCGGTGTTCTGTATATGTATGGTGGAATGTACGAGGAAGGGGACAAACAAGTGACATTATCAGACATGTACTCACTGGATATTCACCGACTGGACGAATGGAAGATTCTCATTGAACAGGATGCCAAATCACAGGTAACTTTAGCAAGAGTTCTGCAAGACTTAACTTTGAAATGCAAAAGTTTTCATATTTTCATTTTTATCGAGCCCATAGCTGTAGCTGCGAAAAGCTTGATAAAGGTGCCACAGTGATGTCTCTCTATCTGACTGTCTGTCTGTCTATCTGCAAGACCAAGTAAATGTTGAAGTTTTGGACATAGAAAAGTTTTTCTGTCCACAGCTTCTCGACCTCTCGGCCTCACCCTATATCTCCTGAACTTAGGCCTGCTCGACCCCCAAACCCTCATACATGTATATTCCAGATGCTTGAATCGTGCTACACTTATTCAACACATCCACTACCCTTGGGCACCGAGCCCCACCCTCTGTCTCCTAAACTAAGCTTCGCCCCACCCCATATGAGTCCTGTTTTTCTGTCCACAGCTGCTCGGCCTCACCCTATCATGGAGCCTATGTCTCCTGAACTGAAGCAAGGCCCACTCGAACCCTCATATATTCCAGATGCTTACATGTACATCAGGCTACATTTATTGAACCCATCCACTACCCTCACTGATCATGTCATCACCCCTTGGGCACCGAGCCCCACCCTCTATCTCCTAAACTAAGCTTTGACTGACACCATACCCTCATATAGTCCAGAAGCTTAGATCATCCTACACTTTTCAACCCATCCATTACCCCTGAGAGCCCCCACTCCCAGGGCACCGAACCCCATCCTCTATCTCCCAAACTAAGCTTCGCCCGACCCCATACCCTCAACATCACTGACACAGAGATGTATTGTCATTTCAGTCAAATGATATACATTGCCAATGATGTGTAACCCAAGAAGGCTCGATCTTTATACGGAGCTGCATCTTTAATATATTTTTCAAAAATATGACACCGTGAACCAAAATAATTTTTAGTGTAATGTCACAGCAGTTATGGTGACTTTGAAAAGATTAGATTCATTTTGGTGTAAGCTGTCATATTTTAGATACATGTATATTGAAAATCCAAGTATATGAAAAAGCAAAAAACAGATGGAAGCCGAATTTCCACCATCAGTCAATGCCGTTTACATCACTTTTGACTCTGAGCATTAACAATGTAAAACATGGGTATTTTTTCTATATGAAACACAGCTTTTTGTGCAGAATTAAATATGAAACACAGCTTTTTGTGCAGAATTAAGAATTCTATAACACTTGTGTCAATAACATCGAGCTAAGCATGCAATTTTTACACGATTTACCACAGTTATGTGAAATGTACATGTGTCAAGTGCAGGTGTTCATGAGGAGATTCTATTTCACAAGTCGGATGAGGAAAGGGACGTTTACTTTCATACAAGTAACAATCGAATAAAACAAACAAATAAATTACAAGATGAAATTTCCGTCTTAAGTTTAACTGTTGTTTCCATCGGGAAATTGATTAACAAAGTGACACAAATAGGCATATATCCACATAATTTCCCAACAGCTGACTCAGCTGACAAAATCACTCCCCATACTCGTCCACTGACATTGGCACGATGCCAACCGAGACGGGAGCATCGTCCCAACATCAGTGGACGAATTTTTTCAAGACAGGGGAGATAGGTTGTCAAAGTTTAATTTTCAACCTTTCATTGTAATCTTTGTTGATAATCAATTTGAGTAGTGCAATAGAATAGAAATAATGTTTTCATAGGCATGCTAAATGGTTATTTTACGCCGGTTAATGTGGGAAAGTTTATAAATTTTAGGGTGCGGGCTTCGCCCTTGCCCTAAAATATCAACTTTCTCACACTAACCATGCGTGAAATAACCATTTTGCACGCCTATTAAAACGATTATTTCTTAAATAAAATTTTGACTTTAATTGATGAAGTTTTTTGTATGTTACTGTAACTACTCATTTGTATGCTTGAAGCATGTCTCGCTCCACAAATTCCATTCCTCGTGCAGTCATTACAAATATGATCAGATCCATTCTTATCTTAAATGTTTGTGCAATCTTTGGCTGAATTAACTAAATGTTGTCATGATATTTCTCAAAAGTCTGTTTATTCGCCATGACTACACATTGAGTTTCCATGCTGGTTGTTCAGGTTTGGGAGGAGTCGGACTCATCAGACGATGAAGAGGGTGGAGCTAAGGCAATGACAGTTGATGGTGCAAAAGGCCAAGATGATGATGATGACGGTAACTTTATTTTTCTAAAAAAATATATCTGTTCAGAAAGTATGTATAAAAAAAGTCAGACATCAAAAATTGCAAATATATCTGAATGAATATGCCACCAATTTTGTTTTTTGTTTCACGGGCACATTTTATTTTTTAAGACTGGAGGGGATAATAAAAATAAAAATGGACATTTCAAGTTTACCCTTTTCTTTCTGCGGGTAGATGAGTTTCCGCTCATAGCCCAGTTTTATCTTCATCATCG
>JAVTVY010037310.1:0-15674 GCA_036873755.1 Hanleya hanleyi | reverse complement strand
TGAGTGAAGACTCGTCCAACACGTATAGATTAAGTTTCTTACTATAAGTTCTATGTATTTTATCGCGCGCGCTGCGGCATTAGATCACCCCCGCGCGCGCGCGCGCTGCGGCCGGGGCGGGCCGGGCCCGGGCCGGGTGCGGGCCGGGAAAGTTGGAGGTAGTGTTTGCGCGCGCGGGTAGTGACCCCTGTCGGCGCCAAAATGTCTATTTTCATACACTTTCTCTACTGCGCATGCGCAGCATGACGTCAGTTCCACGTTACACCCACCCCGTCGGATACTCCCTCACGACTGCTTCACATGGATACCTCACTCGATCCCATCGACCCAATAGGGGCCTACCTAAACCCCAACACGTCTATTTCTATACTACGGCCAGACTGCGCATGCGCAGACTATTGACAACGAACGACACACTAGCCCAGGCGGATGCTTCCTCACGACAGCTTCACACTGATACCTCATACGACACCATAGGATCATTAGGGGCTCACCTAAACCCTAAAACGTCTATTTCCACACCCTTTTCCCAGAATTCCGTCTGCGCATGCGCAGAATGTGGACAACGGCCGAGACCCTAGTCCAATCGGATGCCCCCTCACATAGGCTTCACATTGATACCTCACTCGATCAAATCGGCCCACTCGTGGCTCACCTACATCCCAAAACGTCTATTTCCCCACCCTTTTCCCACAATTCCCTGTCTGCGCATGCGTAGAATGGTGAAAACGCTCGATGCCCCCTCACATAGGCTTCACATTGATACCTCATACAACTCCATCGGCCCATTAGGGACTCCCCTCGATCTCAAAACGTCTATTTCCATACCCTTTGGCCACCGCGCATGCGCAGAATGGTGACAACGCTCGAGCCGCTAGCCCAGTCAGATGCCCCTTCATGAATGCTTCACATGGATACCTCATACGCCTCCATCGACCCACTAGGGACTCCCCTAGCTCCAAAACGTCTATTTTCATACCCTTTGGCCACCGCGCATGCGCAGAATGACCCTATTTCAACCCCACACCCAGCCCATCAGATGCCTCTTCACGAATGCTTCACTTTGATACCTCATATGACCCCATTGGACCATTAGTGGCTCCCCTCGATCCCAAAACGTCTATTTTCATACCCTTTGGCCACCGCGCATGCGCAGAATGGTGATAACGCCCGAGCCGCTAGTCCAGTCAGATGCCCCTTCACGAATGCTTCACATGGATACCTCATATGACCCCATTGGACCATTTGTGGCTCCCCTAGCTCCAAAACGGCTATTTTCATACCCTTTGGCCACCGCGCATGCGCAGAATGCCGATATTTCAACCCCACACGAATGCTTCACTTTGATACCTCACTCGACCCAGTCGGACCATTTTATCTAGGGACTACTTTTTCTCCGCGGAAGCTTTTTTCCGCGACCGCATCACCGCCAGGACCGCATCACCGCGGAGAATACATTCCCTGCAACAATTGGAACTCTCCTGTGTTGGAGGTAGCTTTTTGGTCATTCTGCCGGAACTATAGTGCACTTGACCTCTGTGACCTCCCCGTGACCTCCCCCAATATGCAAATTTCTTAGGTCAATTGGACTCAATTTACGCTTACACTACTACTAGCGTCAATGTAGACTCGTAGTACCCTGTCTTAGAGTAGAACAACTGTTTTTGTATATGACATGTTACAGCATAGAGTATAATACAATTGGAGCGATATGGAAGAGGTGGGACAAATTGACGACGTATGGCGACTAAAAAGAAACCATATGACTCTACAAGAAAACATCTCACTGCACATAACATTCAGACCCGAGAATACCGTGGATTCTCGGACGTAGCCTTAGTATCTCAGTCGCGCTTTTATTGCAGCTGTTCATGTGGAGACTATGAAGTATCCACACGGCCCCTAGCACCGGCTTAAGCCGGATTAGATACGCTAGCCCGGGAGCTGTGATGACAGATCAGCTCAAACAACTCATCTGATGTAAATGACAAGTAACACCTAATCCTTACCCTGTTTTGCTATTGTTTCTGTCACTCTCGCTCGTTTTTCTATTGTTTCTGTCACTCTCGCTCGTTTTTCTCTGTACACCACGTCTCTCTCTCGGATGTGACTTCCAAATCGAGAAAGTGGCTGCATCACCGGACCCTGATTTGTTATAGTACAGGTATGCGAGCTTCTATAAACTTCTGTTTATTGGTTTTTTATTCTGTAAAACACAATGTATTAATTATAACAGTTTAGTGTACAAATAACTTAAATGTACTGGGATAGAATCCATTTCTTCCGTTTCTGGAATCGTTTCATCAGCACTAGTAAATTGTCTTTCCACTCCTGCGTTTTCAGTTCTCTTTCACGCCATGCTCCACACTAGAACTGTGAAATCGATATTCTGATCAGTATCCATCTCGGCGAGGCACTGGTCACGGCATCGTCGTTCACCTGTGACAAACTCTGATTAAAGTAGAACAGCTGACGTTCGCTGTCCGACAGGTCGGGTAACGGGTTAGTTTCTCTTGCCGAAACATCAGAGGTAACAGACACAAGGCATACTTCATGCATAGATTGTTCATGGCCGAAATTTTTGTCAAATGCCATCGACGGAGTGGTTTTCGTACACATCTCCAGGACTGCATGATTTCCTGTTTCTTATAAATGTATTCAAGGCCTTTCCTCCTTCCAGTCAGGATTTCTAATAACAGATCACCCCAGGCCACGGGAGAGGAATCTTTAAAGATAACGTTTAATTATTATTGTCCACAACGAGATCTTTAATAGGACAACAAACACAACATATTTGAACCTAATATGGCCCACATTTCCTGAAAGAAATCCCATGCGCATCCGAAAATGCCCTTCTTCCACTTGTTCTCGAGTGCGCATGCAGGTATCACTGGACCTACGACGCAAGTGACCCTCTGAAGCTCTCTGAACGTCCATTCAGCATCACATGCCAACAGGCATGTGTGTGTATGTAGTCTCAAGAGCCCACCCAAAGCGACGATATCTGGGCTTTCCCTAATACTCTTCGAATGCAAATTTGCACAATGGACCCAATATGGCAAAAAGGTTAGAGCTCACACACAATCACCCATTCCAACCCAGCTGCGCTTTCTCTACTATTGATGACTTTTCAGATGACGTCACCGTCATGTAACTTCTGCACGATGGACCACCATGAGATCTAAGATCAACCCAAGACACTTCCATCCAATTTCAACAATGAGCATTCACAATCAAAGCTATACTAAGATAAATTCTACACAAGAAATAACCTCGGAAATTTTCAAGGAATACCAGCAGTACGGTAATCATTACTGGAAAGGGCTTACTGGGTCTGATGAAAGAAACTAGCTTGTGTAAAACGATCACATTTTATTATATGGTCGCTTTTAATGCGAATAAATTATTTTGATTACGAATGTCTTATTCTTAGGGGCGGCTGGTTTAACGATTTGACGTTTGAAACCTTTGAGCAGATATTGCCATATTGATTGTCGCCCATTTTGAGATTATGTACATTGCGGCCGTCATGTCGACTCTTAACATCCAAATGCGACGTTAAGGGTCTATCATATCGATATTTTCTCCATTGCAATGGTAAGGTCCATATGTCGACCCTTAAAGTATCGCATTGCGATGTTAAGTGCAGACATGTCGACCTTTAACATCGCAGGCGTCATCTCGTTAAGGAAAAGGGCATCAGGTGAGTATGGCATGCAAACGTTTTCCTTCATTGACTGTTAACTGCGCAGAATTCCTCGGACGTCTTCCAGAAGGCCCAGTTGGACAAGCTAGAGTTGTACAGTTTGGGATTGGCAAAAATATAACCCGAAAACATCGGCTAAGGAGTCTATTTTTTTGGGTTGTTGTTGCTTAATCTGACTCCTTAGCCCGATTGACTGTTGGCAACACAATATATCAACAGCATATAGGTATTCCAATGGGTACTAATTGTGCACCCCTGTTGGCTGACCTGTATCTGTTCTCTTATGAATATGACTATATGCAGGCGCTTTCAAAAACCGATCCATTCAAAGCCCGTTCCTTCTCATTCACCAAACGCTATATAGACGATCTTCTCGCTGTGGATAATCGCTATATAAATGACGCAGTGAAGGATATATATCCACCTTCACTGGATTTGAAGAAACTACAGATAGCCCTACAGGCACATCATATTTAGATCTATATCTCTATAAAAATGAAGCGGGCATTCTCTCTCGTCGACTTTATGACAAAAGAGATGATTACAATTTCGACATCGTAAACTATCCCTTTCTGGACAGTAATATTCCAGTGGGACCTGCATATGGCGTATACATATCTCGCTTAGTAGCATTTGCTAGATCCTGTGTTAAATGTGACGATTTTAATCAATGTCACAAAACATTAGTGCAGAAACTTAAAAAACAGGGCTATTCCACCAAGCGCCTACATTCAAAGTTTCTCAAATTTGGCGATACATATCGCATGCTGATAGCAACATACGAACGTAGCGTGCAAGATCTATGGCGCTACGTTTCGTAACTTGTGTCTAATTCCGCTTAACCCGGGGCTAGGGGCCGTATGAACCCATGTACTTCAAGATCCTCATGGTACTCATATGAACAGTCACAGTCAAAGCGTGACTGAGATACATCATTCTTTAGATGACGACTCTACAACGAATATTATGGATTAAGAATACTGATCAGCGATACGGATTTGATATTTTTGGAGCATCATGATGTCTTGCCGGCATCATTGAAAACTGTTGACCGCTTCTCTCTTGCAGGAAACAAGCCTATGTTTATGTATACTATGATTGTCTTTTTGAATTTGGTGCTAATACTGTTATATGGAAAATGGAATAGGTCTTTGGATTATGGACGCAGATATTCTCTAATGGACGACGGCTGGATTATGAATGACGGACTAGACGCTTGTAATGATAGAGCTTGAAATGGAAATAACTAAATAAGACGTCAGTCGCTCGAGATCTTTAACTGCACACGGCGTGGGAAATTGAGACAGAGGCACAAAAAGCATTTTATCGAATAAATAATATGATTTGGCATCTCCAGCACTATGACAACCACCTAATGACTCCTTTAATTAGATGGCATCTGCCATCAAACACGGATTTTGTCAACAAAACCGTTGTGTTTCTTTCTCCACAGTTTACAGGGACATGCGCAGCATGGGGTTGACCTTTTGGCTCACATCATCAAGAAATCGTTCCATGCCCGTTTTAAACCAATAGCGACGTTTTCTCACACATTTGATCACATTTTGTCAGCATCAAAACAGTCATGATGGATGGTACATGGACAACGAAAGTAGTAAGTAGTACCCTTTTAAAGTAGCGGGCGCCTCACAGCGCATGCGTGAGAAAGTGGTGTGCGTGGGAGTGTTGTGCGCAGGTATGACGTCACTTCCGGTCTGGGTGAATGGAGCGTGACCTGTGAACATGATAGGACATGTACTGACCATGACCTGTGAACATGATAGGACATGTACTGACCTGTCTGTGGGGTTTTCCCACAATTTCGGTGAGGTCCGTATCTTTTCGATGAGGTCCGTGTCTTCTCGGTGAGGTCCGTGTCTTTTCGGTGACGTCCGTGTCTTTTCGGTGACCACCGTGTCTTTTCGGTGACGTCCGTGTCTTTTCGGGTATGTATGAGGGTCTTGAGGGAAGCGACTGTATGTGGCGAGTTGTATGTGTTTTTTTCTGTGACGTCGCGTCACCTGGGAACATGATAGGACATGTACTAACCTGTCTGTGGGTTTTCTCCACAATTTCGCTGACGTCCAGTGGGGTTTTTCCATCGTCACCGAAAAAAACACATACAACTCGCCACATACAGTCGCTTTTCTCAAGACCCTCATACATACCCGAAAAGACACGGACGTCACCGAAAAGACACGGACGTCACCAAAAAGACACGGACGTCACCGAAAAGACACGAATGTCACCGAAAAGACACGGACGTCACCGAAAAGACACGAATGTCACCGAAAAGAGGTATAAAAGTGGGAATTTTTAGGGCATTGCTGCATTCATTGGCCTGCTTGACCAACCTGCTTCACCAGCCTGCCTGACCAGCCTGAGCCTACCTGACCAGCCTGAACCACTCTGACGACAGGAGCTACTTGCTTGAGCCTCACCAGCCTGAGCCTGCCTCACCGGGACTTGCCTCATCAGCCTATCTTACCTGACCAGCCTGAGCCAACAGTCATGGAGTCATCTCACCGAAATTCATGAAGTCCTGTCTGACCAGGTGACTCAGTATATTTATAAGAATTACAACACATATAAGGGAAGTGGGAAGAGGTGCCGACATACTGACAGAGCCACATGACTTCACAGTATAGTCTTCCAGTTAACCTATTCTAAAGCACATACCAAGAATCTAACGATTCGTGATATGTGTTGTATCTCAGGTACGCTTTTATTGTGCCTGTTCATGTGGCAACTTGAATGATATGACCACACGGCCCCTAGCACCGGCATAAGCGGTATTAGATACAAATCTAGAGAGCTATGATGAAACTGCTCTGACAACTCGTATACTGGTAATTGGTAAGCTGTTTCGCTGTGACAACTCGTACATTGGAGATTGGTGAGCTGTATGGTCGTCAGATGTAAATGACGGCATTTAACACAAAAAGACTAGTCTGTAAGGCCCGATGTCGACCCAGCATCAACTTCCCACAAATGCCAACATATATCAAAGACCAAAAGGTCTGTACAGGGGCCGGGCCTCGGGGACGAAACGTCCACCAACAGAATCTCGCCATATACAGGTAAAAATTACAACACATATAAGGGAAGTGGGAAGAGGTGCCGACATACAGACAGAGCCACATGACTTCACAGTATAGTCTTCCAGTTAACTTATTCTAAAGCACGTACCAAGAATCTAACGATTCGTGATATGTGTTGTATCTCAGGTACGCTTTTATTGTACCTGTTCATGTGGCAACTTGAATGATATGACCACACGGCCCTTAGCACCGGCATAGGCGGTATTAGATACAAATCTAGAGAGCTATGATGAAAATGCTCTGACAACTCGTATACTGGTAATTGGTGAGCTGTTTCGCTGTGACAACTCGTACATTGGAGATTGGTGAGCTGTATCGTCGTCAGATGTAAATGACGGCATTTAACACAAAAGACTAGTCTGTAAGGCCCGATGTCGACCCAGCATCAACTTCCCACAAATGCCAACATATATCAAAGACCAAAAGGTCTGTACAGGGGGCGGGCCTCGGGGACGAAACGTCCACCAGCAGAATCTCGCCATATACAGGTAAAAATTACAACACATATAAGGGAAGTGGGAAGAGGTGCCGACATACTGACAGAGCCACATGACTTCACAGTATAGTCTTCCAGTTAACCTACTCTAAAGCACATACCAAGAATCTAACGATTCGTGATATGTGTTGTATCTCAGGTACGCTTTTATTGTACCTGTTCATGTGGCAACTTGAATGATATGACCACATGGCCCCTAGCACCGGCATAAGCGGTATTAGATACAAATCTAGAGAGCTATGATGAAAATGCTCTGACAACTCGTATACTGGTAATTGGTGAGCTGTTTCGCTGTGACAACTCGTACATTGGAGATTGGTGAGCTGTATCGTCGTCAGATGTAAATGACGGCATTTAACACAAAAAGACTAGCCTGTAAGGCCCGATGTCGACCCAGCATCAACTTCCCACAAATGCCAACATATATCAAAGACCAAAATGTCTGTACAGGGGGCGGGCCTCGGGGACGAAACGTCCACCAGCAGAATCTCGCCATATACAGGTAAAAATTACAACACATATAAGGGAAGTGGGAAGAGGTGCCGACATGTCCTTGATCCACGCCGAGTCCTGCCCCTCCACCAACAGTGAATTTGATTTGTGGACCGTCCCGCCCACACAGACCAGTGCCGAACAAGGATTATGGGTGGAGCATCCCCCGCTGTCCAGCATCAACGCAACAGGGCCCATCGAGTTCACCATCAGTAATGCGGATACGGCCTATGTGGATTTAGCCCATACATACTTGTATGTGAAAGCCAAGATCGTCAATGGAGATGGCACCAGAATCGCCGACCAAGCAACGGTGGGCCCGACGAATCTCTGGCTGCACTCGATGTTTCAACAGGTGGATATATTTCTCAGGACAAACTCATCAGTGACTCGACCAACACGTACCCCTATCGAGCCTACATCGAGACGCTGTTGTCGCATGGACGAGAGGCTAAAAAATCTCAACTGACAGCCGCTTTATTCTACCAGGACAAAGCCGAGCACATGGGCGCAGAGAACGACAATACGGGATATAGCAAACGGAAGGCTTTGACCGCGAACGGCGTCGCGGTGGATCTCATGGGTCGACTGCACGCAGACATGTTCATGCAAGACCGATACCTCTTGAGCAAGATCCCCATCAAAATCCGACTGATACGGGCGCCTCCGACCTTCGCCTTGATGGCCACTAACGTAGACGGGCATGCAGCTGACTATAAGATTGTCATCGAAGACGCAGTCCTGTATGTCCGAAAAGTGAAACCGAATCCAGCCGTTCAATTGGGACACATGAAAGCCTTGGAAACAAAACCAGCCCAGTACCCTATCCGACGTGTACAAACCAAAGTGTTCTCTGTGTCTGCTGGAAATATGAGCGCCAACAAAGAAAACCTGTTCCTGGGGGAACTACCCAAGCGATTGATCCTGGCCTGTGTGGAAAATACCAGTTTCAGTGGAGCCTACCCAGAGAATCCGTTTGACTTTAAACATTTCGGCATCAATTTTGTGGCCCTGCATGTGGATGGACAACAGGTGCCAGCCACGGCCTTAACCCCGAACTTTGGGCGCGCGAATTTCATTCGAGCCTATCAGAGCCTGTTTACAGCCACCGATCAAATCAACCAGGACGAAGGGAATTTCATCAGTCGGGAGGACTACGGGAACGGATACACGTTGTTCTGTTTCGATCTGACCCCCACCTTAGAGAACGACCATCAGCTGGCCCTGGCCAAGCAAGGCAATTTACGGTTGGAAATCCACTTTCAACGAGCCCTCCGGAGCACCGTCAATGTGATCTGCTACGCCGAGTTTGACAACATCATTCAAGTGGACAAGGCGTGCAACATCCTGTGTGACTTCTCCACCTAACATGGATACAGACCAGATAACCACCGTGCTGGAGAATCACCCAGAGACACGTATGGTGTTTCAAGGGGTGTTCGCCCGAGATGTGTTCCCATTAGACCGTATGTATCCTGCTGCTTACGTTCTCAACACGGACCCGATGGATCGGCCCGGTGAACATTGGGTGGCCGTGTACTTGACAGAACAGCAGGGCGAATACTTTGACCCGTACGGCCTGCCACCCCTCCATCCCGATTTAACAGACTTCATGGATCAAGGCACAGAGACGTGGTGTTGGAACAGTCAAACGTTGCAAAGCCTGACCAGTAGCGTGTGCGGACAATATTGCTTGTTTTACCTGTACCATCGATGCCGGGGAAGACCCTTATCTACCATCGTACAGATGTTTGACGAGTACCCCAAGGCCGAGGACCGCGATGTACTCGTATATGACTGGGCCGCCCATCATTTCAATGTACAAGCCCCGTTCTGGGCTTAAGTTCTTTCAATGTACACACGCCCGCTGTTCTGGGCTTAAGTTTACAAGCCCCCTGTTCTGGGCTTCAGTTCTTTCAATGTACAAGCCCCCTGTTCTGGGCTTCAGTTCTTTCAATGTACAAGCCCCTTGTTCTGGGCTTCAGTTTTCACGTGGTTGTTCTCACGTTGTTGTTGTTCACTGAATAAAAAAAATGAGATCTCACCAAAAAACCCTGTCTTGTGTGTTTTATTCATAATGCTTAAATGCCCAATGTGGAGATTCAGTCAAACTGAAATCAGTGGTGTAGGATGGGGGCAAAATGTAACCCATCAATGTTAGAATGCAAGAGCACTATAGTAAAATAGAGAGCCAATGAAATCAGCCCACAGACCAAGTACGTGTTTTGGTCTAGGTTTGGAGCGAGCATTTCATTGAGGTGCGTGTAAAGGAAGACGGTGAGTGAAGACTCGTCCAACACGTATAGATTAAGTTTCTTACTATAAGTTCTATGTATTTTATCGCGCGCGCTGCGGCATTAGATCACCCCCGCGCGCGCGCGCGCTGCGGCCGGGGCGGGCCGGGCCCGGGCCGGGGTGCGGGCCGGGAAAGTTGGAGGTAGTGTTTGCGCGCGCGGGTAGTGACCCCTGTCGGCGCCAAAATGTCTATTTTCATACACTTTCTCTACTGCGCATGCGCAGCATGACGTCAGTTCCACGTTACACCCACCCCGTCGGATACTCCCTCACGACTGCTTCACATGGATACCTCACTCGATCCCATCGACCCAATAGGGGCCTACCTAAACCCCAACACGTCTATTTCTATACTACGGCCAGACTGCGCATGCGCAGACTATTGACAACGAACGACACACTAGCCCAGGCGGATGCTCCCTCACGACAGCTTCACACTGATACCTCATACGACACCATAGGATCATTAGGGGTTCACCTATCTATTTCCACACCCTTTTCCCAGAATTCCCTGTCTGCGCATGCGCAGAATGTGGACAACGGCCGAGACCCTAGTCCAATCGGATGCCCCCTCACATAGGCTTCACATTGATACCTCACTCGATCAAATCGGCCCACTCGTGGCTCACCTACATCCCAAAACGTCTATTTCCCCACCCTTTTCCCACAATTCCCTGTCTGCGCATGCGTAGAATGGTGACAAAACGCTCGATGCCCCCTCAGATAGGCTTCACATTGATACCTCATACAACTCCATCGGCCCATTAGGGACTCCCCTCGATCTCAAAACGTCTATTTCCATACCCTTTGGCCACCGCGCATGCGCAGAATGGTGACAACGCTCGAGCCGCTAGCCCAGTCAGATGCCCCTTCATGAATGCTTCACATGGATACCTCATACGCCTCCATCGACCCACTAGGGACTCCCCTAGCTCCAAAACGTCTATTTTCATACCCTTTGGCCACCGCGCATGCGCAGAATGACCCTATTTCAACCCCACACCCAGCCCATCAGATGCCTCTTCACGAATGCTTCACTTTGATACCTCATATGACCCCATTGGACCATTAGTGGCTCCCCTCGATCCCAAAACGTCTATTTTCATACCCTTTGGCCACCGCGCATGCGCAGAATGGTGATAACGCCCGAGCCGCTAGTCCAGTCAGATGCCCCTTCACGAATGCTTCACATGGATACCTCATATGACCCCATTGGACCATTTGTGGCTCCCCTAGCTCCAAAACGGCTATTTTCATACCCTTTGGCCACCGCGCATGCGCAGAATGCCGATATTTCAACCCCACACCCAGCCCAGCAGATGCCCCTTCACGAATGCTTCACTTTGATACCTCACTCGACCCAATCGGACCATTTTATCTAGGGACTACTTTTTCTCCGCGGAAGCTTTTTCCCCCGACCGCATCACCGCCAGGACCGCATCACCGCGGATGAATACATTCCCTGCAACAATTGGAACTCTCCTGTGTTGGAGGTAGCTTTTTGGTCATTCTGCCGGAACTATAGTGCACTTGACCTCTGTGACCTCCCCGTGACCTCCCCCAATATGCAAATTTCTTAGGTCAATTGGACTCAATTTACGCTTACACTACTACTAGCGTCAATGTAGACTCGTAGTACCCTGTCTTAGAGTAGAACAACTGTTTTTGTATATGACATGTTACAGCATAGAGTATAATACAATTGGAGCGATATGGAAGAGGTGGGACAAATTGACGACGTATGGCGACTAAAAAGAAACCATATGACTCTACAAGAAAACATCTCACTGCACATAACATTCAGACCCGAGAATACCGTGGATTCTCGGACGTAGCCTTAGTATCTCAGTCGCGCTTTTATTGCAGCTGTTCATGTGGAGACTATGAAGTATCCACACGGCCCCTAGCACCGGCTTAAGCCGGATTAGATACGCTAGCCCGGGAGCTGTGATGACAGATCAGCTCAAACAACTCATCTGATGTAAATGATAAGTAACACCTAATCCTTACCCTGTTTTGCTATTGTTTCTGTCACTCTCGCTCGTTTTTCTCTGTACACCACGTCTCTCTCTCGGATGTGACTTCCAAATCGAGAAAGTGGCTGCATCACCGGACCCTGATTTGTTATAGTACAGGTATGCGAGCTTCTATAAACTTCTGTTTATTGGTTTTTTATTCTGTAAAACACAATGTATTAATTATAACAGTTTAGTGTACAAATAACTTAAATGTACTGGGATAGAATCCATTTCTTCCGTTTCTGGAATCGTTTCATCAGCACTAGTAAATTGTCTTTCCACTCCTGCGTTTTCAGTTCTCTTTCACGCCATGCTCCACACTAGAACTGTGAAATCGATATTCTGATCAGTATCCATCTCGGCGAGGCACTGGTCACGGCATCGTCGTTCACCTGTGACAAACTCTGATTAAAGTAGAACAGCTGACGTTCGCTGTCCGACAGGTCGGGTAACGGGTTAGTTTCTCTTGCCGAAACATCAGAGGTAACAGACACAAGGCATACTTCATGCATAGATTGTTCATGGCCGAAATTTTTGTCAAATGCCATCGACGGAGTGGTTTTCGTACACATCTCCAGGACTGCATGATTTCCTGTTTCTTATAAATGTATTCAAGGCCTTTCCTCCTTCCAGTCAGGATTTCTAATAACAGATCACCCCAGGCCACGGGAGAGGAATCTTTAAAGATAACGTTTAATTATTATTGTCCACAACGAGATCTTTAATAGGACAACAAACACAACATATTTGAACCTAATATGGCCCACATTTCCTGAAAGAAATCCCATGCGCATCCGAAAATGCCCTTCTTCCACTTGTTCTCGAGTGCGCATGCAGGTATCACTGGACCTACGACGCAAGTGACCCTCTGAAGCTCTCTGAACGTCCATTCAGCATCACATGCCAACAGGCATGTGTGTGTATGTAGTCTCAAGAGCCCACCCAAAGCGACGATATCTGGGCTTTCCCTAATACTCTTCGAATGCAAATTTGCACAATGGACCCAATATGGCAAAAAGGTTAGAGCTCACACACAATCACCCATTCCAACCCAGCTGCGCTTTCTCTACTATTGATGACTTTTCAGATGACGTCACCGTCATGTAACTTCTGCACGATGGACCACCATGAGATCTAAGATCAACCCAAGACACTTCCATCCAATTTCAACAATGAGCATTCACAATCAAAGCTATACTAAGATAAATTCTACACAAGAAATAACCTCGGAAATTTTCAAGGAATACCAGCAGTACGGTAATCATTACTGGAAAGGGCTTACTGGGTCTGATGAAAGAAACTAGCTTGTGTAAAACGATCACATTTTATTATATGGTCGCTTTTAATGCGAATAAATTATTTTGATTACGAATGTCTTATTCTTAGGGGCGGCTGGTTTAACGATTTGACGTTTGAAACCTTTGAGCAGATATTGCCATATTGATTGTCGCCCATTTTGAGATTATGTACATTGCGGCCGTCATGTCGACTCTTAACATCCAAATGCGACGTTAAGGGTCTATCATATCGATATTTTCTCCATTGCAATGGTAAGGTCCATATGTCGACCCTTAAAGTATCGCATTGCGATGTTAAGTGCAGACATGTCGACCTTTAACATCGCAGGCGTCATCTCGTTAAGGAAAAGGGCATCAGGTGAGTATGGCATGCAAACGTTTTCCTTCATTGACTGTTAACTGCGCAGAATTCCTCGGACGTCTTCCAGAAGGCCCAGTTGGACAAGCTAGAGTTGTACAGTTTGGGATTGGCAAAAATATAACCCGAAAACATCGGCTAAGGAGTCTATTTTTTTGGGTTGTTGTTGCTTAATCTGACTCCTTAGCCCGATTGACTGTTGGCAACACAATATATCAACAGCATATAGGTATTCCAATGGGTACTAATTGTGCACCCCTGTTGGCTGACCTGTATCTGTTCTCTTATGAATATGACTATATGCAGGCGCTTTCAAAAACCGATCCATTCAAAGCCCGTTCCTTCTCATTCACCAAACGCTATATAGGCGATCTTCTCGCTGTGGATAATCGCTATATAAATGACGCAGCGAAGGATATATATCCACCTTCACTGGATTTGAAGAAAACTACAGATAGCCCTACAGGCACATCATATTTAGATCTATATCTCTATAAAAATGAAGCGGGCATTCTCTCTCGTCGACTTTATGACAAAAGAGATGATTACAATTTCGACATCGTAAACTATCCCTTTCTGGACAGTAATATTCCAGTGGGACCTGCATATGGCGTATACATATCTCGCTTAGTAGCATTTGCTAGATCCTGTGTTAAATGTGACGATTTTAATCAATGTCACAAAACATTAGTGCAGAAACTTAAAAAACAGGGCTATTCCACCAAGCGCCTACATTCAAAGTTTCTCAAATTTGGCGATACATATCGCATGCTGATAGCAACATACGAACGTAGCGTGCAAGATCTATGGCGCTACGTTTCGTAACTTGTGTCTAATTCCGCTTAACCCGGGGCTAGGGGCCGTATGAACCCATGTACTTCAAGATCCTCATGGTACTCATATGAACAGTCACAGTCAAAGCGTGACTGAGATACATCATTTTTTAGATGACGACTCTATAACGAATATTATGGATTAAGAATACTGATCAGCGATACGGATTTGATATTTTTGGAACATCATGATGTCTTGCCGGCATCATTGAAAACTGTTGACCGCTTCTCTCTTGCAGGAAACAAGCCTATGTTTATGTATACTATGATTGTCTTTTTGAATTTGGTGCTAATACTGTTATATGGAAAATGGAATAGGTCTTTGGATTATGGACGCAGATATTCTCTAATGGACGACGGCTGGATTATGAATGACGGACTAGACGCTTGTAATGATAGAGCTTGAAATGGAAATAACTAAATAAGACGTCAGTCGCTCGAGATCTTTAACTGCACACGGCGTGGGAAATTGAGACAGAGGCACAAAAAGCATTTTATCGAATAAATAATATGATTTGGCATCTCCAGCACTATGACAACCACCTAATGACTCCTTTAATTAGATGGCATCTGCCATCAAACACGGATTTTGTCAACAAAACCGTTGTGTTTCTTTCTCCACAGTTTACAGGGACATGCGCAGCATGGGGTTGACCTTTTGGCTCACATCATCAAGAAATCGTTCCATGCCCGTTTTAAACCAATAGCGACGTTTTCTCACACATTTGATCACATTTTGTCAGCATCAAAACAGTCATGATGGATGGTACATGGACAACGAAAGTAGTAAGTAGTACCCTTTTAAAGTAGCGGGCGCCTCACAGCGCATGCGTGAGAAAGTGGTGTGCGTGGGAGTGTTGTGCGCAGGTATGACGTCACTTCCGGTCTGGGTGAATGGAGCGTGACCTGTGAACATGATAGGACATGTACTGACCATGACCTGTGAACATGATAGGACATGTACTGACCTGTCTGTGGGGTTTTCCCACAATTTCGGTGAGGTCCGTATCTTTTCGATGAGGTCCGTGTCTTCTCGGTGAGGTCCGTGTCTTTTCGGTGACGTCCGTGTCTTTTCGG
>JAVTVY010037309.1:0-16866 GCA_036873755.1 Hanleya hanleyi | reverse complement strand
TTCACTTTACTCACGCGTACCACATCTCCACGTTTGTAACGGGGTGACGTGCGTGATGATGATGATGATGATGATGATGATGATGATGATGGCTGCTGGTACAGCGTACGGCGCACTTGATGTTCGTTGCCTTTTGTCACATCGAGAGGAGCTCGCTCGATACTGCGATGATAGGCTCGATTGTACCCTTGGACCAGTTGAGGTAGTACATCGAGGTAGCGTCGAGTGTTTTTGGCGGTAAAATACTTATACATTCGCCCTTTGAAGGTCCGATTGAATCGTTCCACCACAGAGGCTTTGGTCTCGTTATACGTATGGAAGAAAAATACTTTCTGTTTCTTCAGAAAGGCTTGAAAGGGTCGGTTGAGAAATTCTGTGCCTTCATCCGTTTGCAAATACAGGGGCTTGCGTCCCGTCTTGAAAATCTGCTGGAATGCCCGTATCAAATTCTCTCCTGTTTTGGTACGAACGGGCAGGACCCAGGCGTACTTGGATAAAATATCGATACAGGTCAACATGTACCGATAGCCATCATTGTGGGAAGCAAATCGACTCATATCCACCAAATCCGCTTGCCATTGTGCGTCTACACCTCCGACGATCACTCGGTTACGGCGAAAATGTCGTCGAGCTGCTCGATGTAAACTATACGTGTCTTGGGTTTTTAACCAGTCTCGTACTTCAGTTCGATTAATGCCTTGCGACCGGGCAGCTCGAGCCAGTGCGCCCACAGCACTATAGGCGGCTGGGCTGGTAGGATTGTAATATAAATCGGTTAACACCTTGTTCACTGTAGACGCCTTTTTTCTCTGGGGTGGGGGCCGCTTCATAACCGTGTTCTTCTTTTTACCCTTCATCGTCTTGGTAGGTGGCCACGTGCTGTGTGGTCGCTTCATCAGGTGACACTGACACGCTAGCCTCTGTGCGTTCTCTAGATATAGTACTTTCGTTCCGGTCTGTAGTACTAGTATCGTCATCATCATCATCATCATGTTGTAGTTTTTCATCCGGTTCAGCAAACGCGTCTTCGATAGCACGAACCCACGCTAATTGATCGGGGGATCGATCGTCCGGTGTAAACAGCTGATCGACAATAGGCACCATTTTCTCCAAGGCTCCCCATACATCGGGGCTTAGGGAGATACTTCGCTTAGGCTCTTGGTAGCGCCCCACACGCCATCTTTTTCGTGTGAAAAGGGGTGGTAGGGAATATACATAGATGGCATTGTCCAGGTGGATCACGTCTCCGTACAATTCATTGCTCAACACCCGTTTAAATTTAGTCCAACCATCGCGCTGTAGCTTTACCGTATTCGATAGCTTCTCACCGGGCACCCAGTAAATCGCTGCATCGTCTTTCGCCAGGGTGACTCTATCTTGATAAACATATAACCGCACACTGGGTGTAAGAGGCAGAATGGCTCGTAGATAAGTTGACATGCTTGCTCTGTAAATGTCGAACGGTGAATGATACACACTCTGTGTCAGCCCCTGATATTTATAGTGTGAAAAGGGGGATTCTAGCATACATGTGCATGCCTATGTGTGAATGAGAGTATGACTCGCGCGACCCTTTTCAGGGCCAACCCTCATGTTATTTCAATACATGCAATCATTTAACCAGTATGACAAAATAGCACAATCTCAGGATTGTAAATTAACCCAGGAAGGGTGGTGGCGCGCGGACGTCGGCGTAAACATTTGGGTACTCTCCACGCAATCATTGAACATGGGAATTGGCTAGTGTGAGAATGTACCAAAATCAAGGGCTTCTGGCGAAAGTGAGAGACTGTTCCATCATTATCATGCTCATCATGCTCTTTTTTCACGCGGCCCTTTTCAGGGACAAACCTCCAATGTTATTTCAATACATGCAATGATTTAACATAGGAACAGATACTCGCCTCTATATTCTATAGTATTATTACCAATCTGCAAAATCTCAGGATTGTAAATTAACCCAGGAAGGGTGGTCGCGCGGACGTCGGTGTAAACATTTTGGTACACCCACCAATCAGCGATGCGATGTCACTTTGATGCTATTAATAGACACAATCATTTAACATGGGAGTTGGTTAGTGTGAATTTTCGTGTCAAATCAAGGGATTCTGGCGTAAGTTAGAGAGACTGAACCTCAACATGCATGCACGCCACGCGGCCCTTCTTAGGGACAAACCTCCAATGTTATTTCAATACATGCAATGATTTAACATAGGAACAGATACTCGCCTCTATATTCTATAGTATTATTACCAATCTGCAAAATCTCAGGATTGTAAATTAACCCAGGAAGGGTGGTCGCGCGGACGTTGGCGTAAAGATTTTGGTACACCCACCAATCAGCGATGCGGTGTCACTCTCATGCTATTAATACACACAATGATTTTAACATGGGAATTGACTAGTGCGAATTTTCGTGCAAAATGAAGAGATTCTGGCGTAACCCAGGAAGAGTGGGGAGTTGAGACTAGGGACCAATGAGATGGCGCCAATTAGAGCCAATGAAATGTCTTTGAAAGAACCAATCAGCCATCATTAAAAAGAACCAATGAAACCCGTAGGCGGTGATTCAAACTACCAATGAAAAACTACTGTATTTTCGTATAAAGCCAGCGGAAAGCGTGCATAGCGTCACTCCAAACACATACTTTGAGAGAGAAACAACGATGTACCAGCAAAAACAATTAGTAGCCAAGATGTCTACCACGCGGGGGGCAGCCAAGACCAAGAAAGAGAAAGAAGCCAGAAGAGACAGAAGAGCGAAAACGTACTGGATGGAGGCCATGAAGTCCTGGGCCCAGGACAACATCAACATGACATTGGACAAGTGGGTCCAGCTTCATGGCCTGATGACGGCTGCTCCCCGCAAGCTCACGGGCAAAGATTTCGTCAGTTTTCTGGAAAACATATTACAACAACAACAAGAACATGAGGTAGAGGAGGAGATGCCGCCGGCCACAATCCCACCCGCTACCTTCCTCCAGCACATTCCCCTAACATCGGAAGAGACGGCGAGCCGGTATACAATGCAACCTGCCGGCATTTTCATCCCCGTGGAAGAGGAGTGAAAATACAGATTAAACGGCCCTTTTCAGGGCCAACCAACCCAACGGCCCTTTTCAGGGCCAACCATTCCTTCGAAAGAGGAACTTCTAAACAAGGCACATTCAATTGAAATCCTACAATCTCCTCTCCTCATATATATTCTATAGTATTATTAGCCATCTGCAACACAAAAAAACAATCCCAGCCCCTCAACGGCCCTTTTCAGGGCCATCTCCTTACTTGAAACATAGACACAGTGAACGGATTGTAAAAATTAACCCAGGAAGAGTGGTGGCGCGCGGACGTCGGCGTAAACATTTTAGGTACTCTCCACATCGACTATCGACTCTATTAATAGACGCAATCATTTAACATGGGGATTTGCTAGTGTGAATTTTCGTGTCAAATCAATGGGATTCTGGCATACATGTGCATTAAATACAGTGCACGCGGTCCTTTTCAGGGCCAAACCTCCAATGTTATTTCAATACATGCAATGATTTAACATAGGAACGGGTACTCGCCTCTATATTCTATATATAGTATTATTACCAATCTGCAAAATCTCAGGATTGTAAATTAACCCAGGAAGGGTGGTCACGCGGACGTCGGCGTAAACATTTTGGTACACCCACCAATCAGCGATGCGATGTCACTTTGATGCTATTAATAGACACAATCATTTAACATGGGAGTTGATTAGTGTGAATTTTCGTGTCAAATCAAGGGATTCTGGCCATCAAGGGGATTCTGATCAACACTCGTTTCAGGGCCAACCTAATCTTTTGAGGGCCAACCTCAATGTTATTTCAATACGTGCAATGATTTAACATAGGAACAGATACTCGCCTCTATATTCTGATATAGTATTATTACCAATCTGCAAAATCTCAGGATTGTAAATTAACCCAGGAAGGGTGGTCGCGCGGACGTCGGTGTAAACATTTTGGTACACCCACCAATCAGCGCTGTGGTGTGACTTTGATGCTATTAATAGACACAATCATTTAACATGGGAGTTGGTTAGTGTGAATTTTCGTGTCAAATCAAGGGATTCTGGCATACATGTGCATTAAATACAGTGCACGCCACTCTTTTTAGGGGCAATTCTAATGGTATAAACATAGGAATGGGTTTTTTAACATGGAAAAAAATTCATGTGTTATTTTTTTACCTATTGTTACCTTTAGGTGTGTGCATGTGCAGGAGTTGGGTGTTTTTTATTTTTGTGCTGAGTTAGAAGTCTCTCTTTCGGAGGAATGGTTGGCCCTGAAAAGGGCCTTTGGAGATGTAAGGGTTTACATCATTGGGGAGAAATTTATCCGCCGCCGGGTACACACGGGACAATCCATGGTGACAAAAATACACTCTAGGGGTATATCATTGAACATAGGGTCGTCTTTTGGGTGGGTCTGTGTGGCATCCATACAGCGTAGACACAGGGCTTGGTGGCCGCAGGGAAATATTGCATATTTTGCAAAACGTGTAGCGCATTGTACACAGCGTAAAAACCGGGCTGGTGTCCATTTTACGGGTGGTGCCAGTCTTCTTTTTATGGTAGTAGCGTAGTCATGCAGGTGTTCAATTTCTTGTTTTTGTTGTTGACTCCTTTTTCTTTTTCTTCCTACGCTTTTCTCCTCCCTCTCTTCTGGCTGTATTTTCGTTCCCTGTCCTCCCACGCCTTCTTCTTTTTCTTCTTGTCCTGCTTTTTTTTCTTCCGGATGTACCAACTGATCGGGACCGGGTAGCAGTTGAACTTGGCTATCTTCTTCTTGATCATAGTGTTGGAACACATGTTGGAGCATTTGTTGAAACGGTGGACTTTCCAGGGAGGAGACATCATCATCATCATCATGCTGTAGTACCGGTTCTTCTTCTTGTTGATCTGTAAATAGGCTGGGCTGTAATATATCATCCAGCCATTGGTCGTCTATCGGTGGGTGTTGTGTACTTTCCAGCGCGGAGACATCATGCTGTGGTACCGGTGCGTGTTGTTCATCTGGGGGCTGTAATATATCATCCAGCCATTTTGTGTTCTGCATCGGTGAGAGTGATAGGTCACCATCACTCAGCAACTGCTTTATCATTGCATCAACATCCATTATTTCAGACATCATGTAATTGTGAATGAACAAGATAAAAAAAAAACACTGCTATTTATACCGTACAGCGCACGGACGTCAGCGAAATGGTGGCTCCAAACATGCACGCTGCACGCTGCAAGAAATTTTGTGTTTCTTTGACAATTTTAAACCCCGTGTGATTTTGCAATAAATGCCAGGTCAGTATAAAAATTATTTCAAATTGAACGGGGGCAACTCAGGGATGTAGCATTTAAAAATTAAGAAAATTAGCAGTAGACTAAGCCACTATTTTAATGATTTCATCCATTTTAGACGCGTAAGACAAAAAAATTAACCCAGGAAGGGTGGTTGCGCGTGCAAAATCTCAGGATTGTAAATTAAACCAGGAAGGGTGGTAGCGCGGACGTTGGCGTAAACATTTTGGTACACCCACCAATCAGCGATGCGGTGTAACTGTGATGCTATTAATAGACACAATCATTTATCATAACACTGCATTGCCCCCGAACATCTCCGAATGACGCCGCCATGTTGGTTTACAACAGGGCCGACACCCACCGTGTTGATTTACAACATGAGTGCCTAGACATATATATATATTTAGCGCGATCAATGTTATTACCATTCATACACAATAATACATCATGACTACAAGAAGACTAGTATTCGAGGATCCTAGAGACCATAGGGAGGTCATTACACATGAAGAGGATGGCGGTGTCACGATTATTACAAGCCTACAGCGAGTGCATCAACGTCATATTGCCGATACGTTGAGACGACAAAGTGCACAACAAGACCAAGAGGTGACGGCGGCTATGGATGAAGATAATAATGATGACACGGACGAAGAAGAACTGCCCACCGTACAGTGGTTAAACTGTAACAAACCACCAGGAAATACAGCGGCTACCCAAACGCCAATTATAACAACACCGGAAACAGAGACGCCAGCTACAACATTACCACCTGAACAACAACAACAACAACAACAACAACAATACTCTTGCGACGAGGTAACCCGCATGAACGAAGAGATGCTGCGCCTACACGACCAGGTGGCCAGCCAAAACGAACAGATGGACGAAATGAGAGAAGACATGAAGCAAATGGACAGAGTCAAGGTTCAACTACAAAAAGACCTGCATAATGAACTAAGTAAAGCCAACTGCAGTGTGTGTACAAACGAGGAAACAGAGTACGCCCTATTTCCGTGCGGACATTTATGCGTATGCGAAGAATGCTGGGTGACACTAACGTGTACAGGGGATGAGTGCCACTGCAATGAAACCGACGAACAGCATTTTAAAATAAAGTGTCCCGTCTGCAGGAGGCAGGTGGCCGGAGTGAAGAAAATCTACCGCTCCTAAAAAACCAAGTGTAGTAACACTTTCCAACGGCCCTTTTCAGGGCCACCCCATTCCTTCGAAAGAGAAACTTCTAACTGAGCACAAAAAAATATAACATCAGCTCCCCCACTAAATGAACACTAACACGCATTTTTTTTAAATTTTTTTTGAAATTTTTTTTTATTTAACACAATAGAATGAAACAAACATGTTTATCTGAATGTTTTCAACTTGAAAAATATGTTCAATATTTATACAACAACAACACTAACACAATAGAATGAACGTATTTACAACAGTGAAACTGGAAATATTGAATTTTAATATAATTATACGCTATCAATGGCGCTTCAATGAACGTATAGGAATAGAGTAAAATGTGTGAAAATGGTTTCATGAAAATGTTCAATAATTCGTCTTCACCACAGTGAAAAAGTGTTGAATTTTATAATAATACGCTATCAATGGCACTTCAATTAACGTGTAGGAATAAGGTCAATGTGTGAAAATGTTTTTTCATGAAAAGGTTCAATAGTTCCGTTTTCACCACAATGATCAGCGCGTATTAGGGAACGGTACTACTGTCCAGTTACGCAACAAGACTTGCTTGAACTCCTCATCGTTTTTCCGTCCCTGGTGTACATAGATGTAGGTAGTAATCTCTTCACGTGGAATGGTAGGAGGGCAGGCAGCTTCCAATGCCACGGCAATTTGCCCCTCGGTGACAAACTGTAATGCTTCAGTGATCAGCGCGTATGAGGGTACACTAATGTCCATACACGTATGCATTATTATGGGACTGTTGTTGAAACACCCTGCACAGGCTTCCAGACGCAGTTGTCGAACGCGAGGCCTCACCAGAGCCATAACTGTGTCAATGTACTTCAGATAAATAGTGTGAGACACCTGGTAATCCAAAGCTTGACGAATTGCAGCTGTCACACTCTGCAACTTGCGCCACACCGGTATTTTCAAAGTGACACCCTGAGGACAAGGAGCAAGCTGTTGTGTATCGGCCGTCATTTTCCATTTACGGATATGCAGCAGCAGGTCGTCGTTGAAATAACCAACACTCACATAGATGTCTTCACCTAGAGAAAATTTCACTTCGTTACCCGCCTGTTCGCCAATCACCGCATCCACGGCATAATAAACGGTCTCCAGTCTTTGCCAGCACTGCGAAGACAAGGCAATACGCCTAGGGCCTCTGTCCATATAGGCCAGTACATTAAAATGTACTTGGGCGTCTTTCACACTGACAGTCAAATTAGCTGAAAGCTGCCATATATCCGTGTGGGCCGACTCATAGGCCTGCTGGATTATGTTATTAATGGACTGCACAGACATAGGAAGTTGCACCATGGGGTCTTCTTCTTTTTCTTGTTCTCCTGGCTCTTCTTCATTTTGCTCATCCATGGCCTCAGGCACTGGCTGGAGAACGGGTTCAGGTGTTTCTAAAGGGATTTGTCGGGACCCTCGCTTGGCACGTGCACCGCGTTTGGCTGGTACACCACACTCTGGGTGCATGTCCGTACGTTTGGTAGCTGTACGCTGTTCGGTAGTATCCATAACTAAGATACCCTCTTCTACTACAACGGGAATTTCAAGTAGATCAGCCAATTCTACATTTTCCGTCTTCTTCAGTGCATGCACGAACGCTAGAAATGCATAGGGACCACGACGCACTAGAGCATCGAGCAGAGCTCCGTTTTGTCGTGAAGGAGTGTTCTCCGCCTTGATATCTTCCACACCCTGTTTCAGCAGTATTTTATCAACCATAAGCACATCACATATTGCCCCCGCATGCCGCATCTCATCAACCAGGCGAACACGGTTCTTTTGAAGGATGACTCTGTCGGCTGAATTCATCTTGACTATGGGCTCAGGCTGGTGAAGAACTGCTACCGTGTAAAAGTCTGGTGAATTTGCACTGGTAAAATGGAAAAAAGTACACGCAGGATCCACAACTCATACAAAGTAGGCAAGCAGAATGACTGGCTGGCTGGACAGGCAGGCAGGCAGGCAGGCAGGCAGGCAAATCAGGTCAGTGGTGAAAAAACTTCCCAAAGTAGTCCAATGATTATAACCCATTCACTAAAAATCACCTACTTTTATATGTTTTTCACCCCATTCCCGAACATTCACGAACCCACTCCGACATCTTGCTTTACAACAGGGCCCACAACCACCATTTTCCTTTACAACAGGGACGACAACCACCATCTTGCTTTACAACAGCACCGACAACCGACATCTTGCTTTCCACCATGCCCGAACAGGTACGAACACACCCGAACACACACGAACAGCTCCGAACCACACCGAACACACACGAACATCACCGAACCAAGCCGCCATCTTGCTTTACAACACGGCTGACACCCACCCTCTTGCTTTACAACAGGGACGACAACCCGAACATACCCGAACATCCCCGAACCACACCGCCATCTTGCTTTACAACATGGCCGACCCAACTGTGACGTCACAGAGGTCATATGCAAATTTCTGAGGTCAATGAGCGTCAGGTTGCTCTTTATACACTACTCGCCTTGCCGCCATGATATAGACAGATGAGATAAAAACAACAAGAAAGATGACAGATTATAGAACAACAGCAACAACAAGTGTTCATATAGTTTATTCTCCCCAATGTTACATCATACCCACGCGCCCTACGGGCATAGGGTGCAGGGTGCACCAGGTATGTGTGTGTGCGCCTGCGTACCATGACGTCACTTCCGAGCAGCGCAGAGTCAAAGGTCACTTCCGGTCACGAGGTCAAAGGTCACTTCCGGTCACGTGACCGAAAGTGCACTCAGAGTTCAAAGGTTAATCGTCCTCTAAAACCGCTTTATTGCTCGTTAAGTCGCTGAGACGGGCGTTAAGGCGCAAAGATAGGGCGTTAAGGCATTGAGACGGGCGTTAAGGCGTAACGACGGGGATTGACGGGTGTTGAGAGGGCCGTTAAGGCGTAACGACGGGCGTTGACGGGCGCCACTGCATTTCGATATATTGGTGGCAATTCCATGAAAATCAGGGCTTCTGAGCTAGTTCACCAGGGCGTTGAATCGTTAACCTAAGCGTTGACGGGCGTTACTGTCTATAGAACAGTTGATTGATGAGAGTCTATCTACTGATACGGAGAGCTTGACCTCAGATAGTCAGCCTACATCCCAGGAAAGTGAGATTGCTGAGATTCTATATACGGATACGGAGAGCTTGACCTCAGATAGTCAGCCTACATACAAAGTGAGGCAGAACCTACCTTCTGGGATCGTATTGTGACAGGAGCTATCAATACTCATGCTGCAGCGATCGAGGATGCCGGACAGGACAACTTACAACAGGCGTACACTCAAATGCGCCCATGCATCAGGAAAACAGCCATGACGATCTATGAACAGTATACCTTACTACCGCTTGAAATGAAAGGCGACCCCACGCACAGGTCCATCATGAAGACCAAGCGTCACTTGCTATCAGAATGCGCAAACAACTGTTTCAGGACATGCTGCCTGAACAATATCCAGGCCTGCCCGACGACGATTACGTCACACCGAGCAAAGATGGAACTTTCTGAAACGGCGAGTTCTGATTGGACAAGAGCAGCCGAGAATACATCTAACGAGCAAGAATACGACAGATACAGCACCAAATGGTGGCCTCTGATTGAACAAGTCTTCTTGAATTGTAAGCCTACCCAACGCGGCTCCCCCAGCGTGGGTATGATGTAACATTGGGGAGAATAAACTATATGAAAACTTGTTGTCGTTGTTGTTGTTCTGTCATCTGTCATCTTTGTTGTTGTTTTTCTCTCATGTGTCTATATCGTGGCGTCAAGGCGTTATGCTAGGGCGTTAAGGCGTAACGACGGACGTTGATGGGCGTCACTGCATTTCGATGTATTGGTGTCAATTCCATGAAAATCAGAGCTTCTGAGCTAATTCACCAGGGTGTTATAGCGTTAAGCTTGGCGTTGGCGGGCGTTGCTACAAGATGTCACTTCACACGACACATTCGGACCGCGGACGGCCCATTTCTACCCCAAAACACCTTCCTTCACGCCCTCAAAATGCCCACTTTGGCTACTACTCCTACTGATGACGTCACCATTGACGTAACAGATGATGTGAACATCCCTCAAATCCTGGTCTATATCACGAGACCTACAAAATGACACTCAACACTACGCATTCGAACCAATAGTGGTCCATCTCTACACCAAATACCTTCCTACACTGCCCCAAAATGCCCACTCTCCCTACTACTCGTACTGATGACGTCACCGATGATGTCACAGATGACATGACCTCAAATCGGTGTATACACCCCGAGAGCTACAAGATGACATCCCACACGACGCATTCGGACCAACGGTGGTCCATCTCTACACCAAATACCTTCCTTCACTTCCCCAAAATGCCCACTTTCGCTACTACTCCTACTGATGACGTCACAGATGCTGTGGACAGCACTCAAATCAGGATTTACACCCCGAGAGCTACAAAATGACACCTCCCACGACGCATTCGGACCAATAGTGGTCCCTCTCTCACCCCAAACACACCTCCACGCACCCCATCCTGCCTCTCTCAGCAGGCCACGATAAACCCGGGGGACCGATATTCACCCTTTGGGATAGGGTTGATAGGAGTTTTCCTCTATTTTAGGGGTAAAGTCCGTGTTCCGCTTTTATTATTTTTTTTCTGTGAAAACATGCACCCACCCATGACATGATAGGCAGCCCCCATAAGCCTGGGGACCGATATTAGCCCTTTGGGATAGGGTTGATAGGAGTTTTCCCCTATTGTAGGGGTAAAATCCGTGTTCCGCTTTTTATATTTTCCAGACAAATCCTAATTTTACATGCACCCGGATGTAGGCCAAAGGTCACGCCCGATTCACACCTACCGGAAGTGACGTCATACACCTGAGCACAAGTCCCGATGGAAAAACCCCAGATACAGGTCAGTACACTTGCACTCATTGACCTTTGTGACCGCCACGTGCCACATAGGCTAAAGGTCAAGTAGCGTCAATATGCTGTTTCTATACTACTGTCGAACAAGCAAAAACTATAATAAAGATAGCTGCAAGCAGCAAAACCCGGGACCAGGCTGATCACAAGGTCAAGGACAACATATGCACTGTGCCTTGTTTGCGAACTTGAGAAATTTTGAACGGAAAAGTTCAGGATTGACAAAACTATACTTTAAGTGAAAGAGCTAGTCAAATGCTATTCAACTTCATTTTTTTTTTTTTAATTTTTTTTTTCACTCCAGAAGATCGCCATTGTAATATCATGTGACCTATTTTGGCCATTGGGAATAATAGCTCATAAAACCTCGTGACGTATAGGTAAGGCAGAACATGTCAAAGTAGCAAGGCTTCCGTCAACCACCTCGTCTAATAATACCCCAGCCACCAGTCCGATTTCTGGACAGGATTCCGGGCCGCGCGTACATCGCCGGATGTGACATCATAGTAAAATAGATGTTTGCGGAACATTTCGATTACTTTTCAAGTCTGCATAATACCTCTGTTGACCTAGCGGTAAAAAGAATTATCTGGGGATTATTTTCTCTGTTTATCTGGAGAGAGCATATGAAAAGTAGTTCGGTCATGTACAATACTGAAGGAGTTGTTCGACCGGATTCAAACTGAACCATGCGTACGTGGGTTTTCCCCTATACGTCATAGCAACGTAGTAAAGGTCAACTTCCGCTATTGTAGGCAACCGAAATGGAGCATGCGTTGTGGGGAGAATGGGCTTCCGTATTTCAGGTGGAAGTTTTACGGTGTATTTTTTCTTAGGCATTTTTTGTTGGGCTAGATTTTACAAAAAAGGCTAATATATTCCGAAGTGTTTTTTTTATTTTTGGAGAGCAATTTTTATATTATATTATATGTAATTATATATCATATTTTTAACCTACATGGGCTATAGAACCGGTTAAGAGGCAATATTTCCTGCCTAGCTACTATCGTAGACAATGCATAATTACAGTGTAACTGGCTACCAAGAAAAAAAACAAATCGCCAACAAAACAAAACCGACAGTGTGGTCATTAAACTGTGGAGTGTTCATTGCAGCTTTTTGTCCTTGTTGCTAGTGTAATCGGATTCAGTTTGATTCAGTTTGATAACCATTATCTAAAGTCGTTTTCCATGACGGACTGCTAAGGTGACACAAACAACCATCACTCACCTGATTTTTTTCAGGTGGTATACCGGATGTCGACTTTCACTTTGGTTCGTCGTGAAACCGACAGCACCGACTGCACGTGGCGAGACAAAGCTGGTGCGTCGGTGTCTTCAGGGAACAAGCAAAGTTTCCATATAGAAATCATAAATCGACGGTCGCTGGTTGTCGGGGTAGACAGACAATATAATCGAAAACCAAATATTCAGCCGGACTTCTGATGGTTGATGGTCGTCGGTGGTGGCTACAGATGAAAGTACGTATAGAAACTACACGAAAACAAACGCCTTGCATAACAAGTATGTAGAATGAATCAACGCAAGATAAAATGATGCACAAGCATATTTAGAACCTTATCGTTGACATGTACATAAGTTTTAAGATTAAGTACATGTAGAAATGCATGAAGACGTGAAACTCATACATCCATACACGTACATGTACATAGGGTGTGCACGTACATGGGATATACATGTACACGCGCGTACGTACACACACACACACGCATATACATGTATAACGTCTTTTTAAAGTTGTCTCAAATGACGGATTTGCCAGATTTAGGCCTCTCTCCGCGCAGTCATTTTTCAGAATAGCCCTGCGTGGGGAGTGCCACTTTGGTCCACGTAATTCTTTCATTCACAAATCGGGTACAGCAAAGTGTGTTGTAGCTTTGCAGGCCAAGCCGATATATGACATCACTACGGGTGTATAGCAAAGCTAAGTGTGTTGTTGGAAACGTATTCTTGAAGCAAAGTGCAAACGCACTGGGGTAATAACCCAGCCACCAGTGAGATTATGGGACAGGATTCCCGCCAGGGCACACACCGCCGGAAGTGACGTCATAACATATTTAAAGCAGTATTTCTCGATGTTTATCGATGCTAATTATGTTTCTTACCTATTGAGCTAGGGAGCTGAAACTTATCACACTGAGTCAAGCTCTACAAGAAAATCTAAAAGAAATCCAAAATCGCCGGTATGATGACGTCAAAGTGATGTCATTTTCAAAAAAGCATATTTGGTCGATTTTTCGAAAGTTTTATTAATGCAATTTCTTCGCAAAAACTGCGGATAAATTAGTAAATATAAGTCTGATGTGAAATAAAATATATTTTTAGCATAAAATTTGAAGAAACATGACGAAAACGTCACTCTTCTGGTACCCCGCGTGGCCGCCATATTGACTTTACCCCTCTACCGAAGATAGCACAGAAAGTTTGGTAGGGGGAGGGGCCATAATGCCCCCCTGCCCCCCCCCCCGCCCACCCCCCCGCTCTCCAGGCCTGGTGGGGTTGAGATGTGAATATATGTATGTGGATATTAATACTACGATGTGGATATATAGATCTAAATATTATATAGCTCTGAATGTTATTAAGATGTGGATATCCTACAGGCATGGAAATTATTCAAATGTGAATAAATAGATATGAAAATTATACAGATGTGGATATTATAGAAGTTCATTGTTTACTTCTACACATAACTAAAGTATGGGACACAATTTTGAATGCAACAAAACATTATCCACTTCTTATGAGTTTCAAATCGATACATCTAACTTTGGTACAGCTATATATAATCAGGATGCATCGAATAGTCTTTAGGTGCATGTATAACCTCTTCTTTAACTTTAAGGCAGTCCGCCAGTTGTTTTGGGCTTTGGCAGTCATTTTCCATGTTTTTACCTGATTTTCCCAGTGGGTTATCTCCCTTCCCTAGGTTAAGAGATAGTGATTTTCCTTAAAAGTCTTCTAACCGAGAATTTTGCACAGCAACATTCATCCAATTTGATAAATTTTGATAGACATTGTGATTATCTTCAAACAGTTAGAATATTAAAAAAAGTTAGATACTATTTATGATTTTTTCATGAATATGCTTCAAAACCAGTGCTATTCCCTGTGATTTCTGGGTTATCAAATCGAGCATGGGTCAGTCCATTTGACAGTGTCTGCAGGTAAAAAATGCTCACCAACCTATATTTTTTCTTTGCTTTCCCTCATATTACACAATTTTGAATGCAACAAAACATATTATTCAAAAAGTTAATTACTTTGATTTACCACAAGCGCACATCCTTAACAAACTTCAAAATAAGTCATCCCTCCATCTATACAATCATTTAGGCATCCCTCTAATTTTTCAAGCATCCTTTCCTCCGTATACACTCTCAGGATGTTTGGGTATGGACGTGACGTACCCAAAAAGTTGAATCAAATGGATTCAAAATGTTCGGGTCAAAATGGAAATTGACTCAACTCTTTGGGTCAGTCACGTCTAACCCAAAAATATCTGGTCAATTTGACCCAATCCTTCTGATAGTGTACCTTCAATCATTTGAGCATCCCTCTCTCCAAGTATTCAAGAATTTCTCCATCCATCTCTCCAGTCATTTGAGCAAGCCTCCCCTTCAATTATTCAAGCATCTCTCCCTCCTTTCCTCCCTCCATTATAAATTTAATACACTTTATGAGCATTGTAAAACCGAATGTTATGTTTGAAAGTTAAACATTGATATATATTTATGAATATAAATATGTATGGGAAAGTTTGTTATAGTTTATATTATGTTGAAATGTTATATAATACACTGATCAATACAATATGAATTACACTATATTTTGCGTTCTGTTTTCTCTATGTTTTCTAGTATATTCCTTGTATGACTGTCAATAGATAGAGCTACTTCCTTTCCCCCTCAAGTTTATACTGTTTGTGATTTGAGTTTTACATATAAATGGAATATTTGAAAAAAATATATGTATTTTTAGTTTGATGACGTCATCTTGTCGTCTTTGAGATATCGTACTGGTTGTCCTTTGTCTTAGAATACTCAAATAAGATAGACTCAATACGATATAGGTAAGTTACGCAAGCGCATTGTAGTCTCAAAAAAAAATAGTTACCTTCTCTTATACTTAACCTTTCAATAATGTTCATGCAAATACATATATTTTGAATACATCTGTACTGGTGTAGTGATTGACATGAAATTGTTATGCTAATTCAATCTGTATAGGAGTTAAACTACCACGTGATCAAACAGCATCGGCGAATCTCTACAAATTATAGCTACATGATTACCATCAAACATGGCGGTGGTATATATGATTCTGATTGGTGCAGTCCTTGAACCTAAACTTGTTTTACAACTTCTACCACTCCTGATCATGATTCTGATCTTGAACCTGATCTGTGTAAATCTTTGACACTGTTGGTACCTCTCTGATTCTGTTTCAACTCTTTGTATTCTTTTTCACCTCTTCGAACATGTTTACACCTCTTTGAACATGTTTACACCTTCTTTGACCCTAATTTTGCTCTCTATTCACTGATTATCGTGATCGAGCCTGTTTTACAGCTTCGTGCGATCATGATCTTCTCTTTCCGATCCCATCCTTTTCATGATCTAATACTGATCCGGATCTTGAGCTGGGTCACTTTCGTGGATGATGATGCCATTTTGATCCTGATCCTCAAGATCTTGTGACCCACAGGCCCTCATTTTCCACTACACATGCAGAAGACTCAAGATTCCAAATACATGTATATGACCCTGTATTACAGGTTTAAAATTTGTGACAAAAAAATAATTTGGGTTGGATCAGTGCGCATTCCTCTTCATCATAAACTTTAAAATGCGTATTAGATCGATATATGGGACAGTTTTGAAGTAACATCCTACATAAAAATGGCAGTCATGTCTTACCATGTGTCACACAATACAGCTATTTGCGACTTCAAATATGGGAAGGTTCACTGTTTTCAAATTACTCAGAATATCAGTATTATCACTTAGCAAGCGTCAGATCCGATAGTCAATATTCAGCCGTCGTCCATACAAGAATTTCTGCGACAATAAACGAAAGATCTATTTCGTATGACAGCACCAGTTACAAATGTGTATGTAATATAAATGATAAAACACAAGATGGTTTCATACAAGAGAGAAGCGATCAACAATTTTCAATGGTCTTACCGAGGCATGATGACGTTCTATTCATAAAATCATTCACCGTAGTATCCAATCGAATAGACTAACATGGCTGATGAGGTCAAAGTAACCTAGTCTCTTCCATCTATGATAAATTTTCAGGAATATCTAACATAATTCAATAGAATGGACACGCTCATTTAACATCATTTAGGAACACAGTAGAATGAAAACTCATAATTC
>JAVTVY010037308.1:0-15963 GCA_036873755.1 Hanleya hanleyi | reverse complement strand
GAAATATTAGCCCCGACTTGGGTATCACAACGCCAACAGAAGACAGCCATTGAGAACTTACAAAGCATGTTGGTGCCGGCGGCGTTGTTAATGGGCTGGCCAAGTCCCTTTTCGAGCCTAACCAATCTACGTTTATCAATCTATGCTGCCTGGACCACGGATGAAATATGCCGTGAGCTCGGCTAACTTAAAAGTAAGTAGATGTACTGTAGTCCCAGTGTTTACCCCACCAGTACAATACTGGGCTGATATTCAGTCTAAAGCCTACCTTCGATGCACTTTGGAGTCTTCGGTTCCCAATTTCCCAGGCTGCATGTTACAGGCGACAAAAGCGAGCTGGTAAAGTTTTCAGCACATGCGAGTTCCACTTCGGTGCCATGCACTGTGTGATCCGAGTCGTTTCCTCTGATTACAGTCACATTCTCCAGTCCCACGGCGGAAATATCATACAGATCCCCACACGGTGCTGAAAGAAACGTTAAGCATGGAAATTTTCGGGAAAAAGCAAGGATTTTGTTCAGAACTAGAGGTTCTGCTTTGACTCTTGGGTTGCCGCTCCGGCATGAAGCCTATGCTGGTTGTTTTTTTAAGCAAAAACATACGTCTCCCCGAACCTCTCATCTTGCCTTGAGTGGGCACATTATTTAAGGGAAAGTGCTATAAAATGAATGTAGCAATTAGTGTCCTAAACAAAGCTGCGCATCTAAAAATGTTAATTGCGAAGAGGCGATTTTCATTGTTGCAGTAGCCCCATGAGTCAGGATTTATATAGCAATGAGTGACTTGCCGACACCTACAGCGTCCAACCAATGTGAAATACATGTAATTGTGACGCATCAATTATTTCGAAACTGATCACAATATAGGAAAGATGCAAAACATACAAGAGGCACACCTATAATATACATGCTGTACTGTATAGAAGTTTCATGCATCTGCCTTCAATAGTTTCCAAGATATGGAGTGAACAAAAATTGGACAGACAGACAGACAAGCACATTTTGCATAGACCCACACAAGCACTAGGTCACACCAAAACCTAATTAGATCACAAGGCCATTTCAATGAAGCTTTCATCCAAGTTTGGTGAAATTTCATCCAGTAGTTCTCCACATATCTTGTAGACAAGAGTAGTCCTTTACATACATGTAACAAAGATGGACATCAGAAACAGATGGATGCATGCGCGCTCACCAAAACATAATCAGATGCGGAGGCCATTCCAATAAAGATTCCATCCAAGTCTGGTGAAGTTCCGTCCAGTAATTATCCAGATATCTTACAAACCAGGCTTGTCTATACATGTAGAAGTAGATGGACAGGCGGACGGACAACAAACTCGGACGAACGCATGCATGCCTGCAAGCATACCGAAACCTAATCAGACGAGGAGCCTATTGCAATGAAGCTTCCATCCAAGTTTGACGAAATTCCGACTCCAGATATCTTGCAGACAAGGCCTGTATATACATGTACAAATAGATGAACGGACGGACACGAATAAACGCTCGCACACACACCAACACCTAATCAGATGAGGGGGCTATCCTAATGAAGCTTCCATCCAAGTTTGGTGAAATTCCGTCCAGTAGTTCTCCAGATATCTTGCAGACAAGGCCTGTATATACATGTACAAATAGATGAACGGACGGACGGACACGAATAAACGCTCGCACACACACCAACACCTATCAGGTGAGGGGGCTATCCTAATGAAGCTTCCCTCCAAGTTTGGTGAAATTCCGTCCAGTAGTTCTCCAGATATCTTGCAGAAAAGGTATATATACATGTACAATTAGATGGATAGGCGGACGAACAATGGACACTGATGAATGCACACACACACCAAAACCTAATCAAATGAGGGGGCTATCCCAATGAAGCTTCCATTCAAGTTTGGTGAAATTCCGTCCAGGAGTTCTCAAGATATCTTGATACATGTACAAGTCCATGGACGGACGGATGAAGACCGGATACGGATGAACGCACGCACACACACCAAAACATAATCAAATAAGAGGGCCATCCCAATGAAGCTTGCATCCAAGTTTGGTGAAATTCTGTCCAGTAGTTCCCGAGATATCTTGCAGACAAGAAAAGGAGGACAGCGGACACGGACGATCGAACGCACGCACACACCAAAACATAATCAAATGAGGGGGCCATCCCAAAGAAGCTTCCATCCAAGTTTGGTGAAATTCCGTCCAGTTTTTCTCGAGATATCTTGCAGACAAGAAAAGGGGACGGACAGACAAAGGGGACGGACGGACAGACAGACGGACACCGGACACGGATGATCGCATGCACACACACCAAAACCTTATCCAATGAGGGGCCATCCCAATAAAGCTTCCATCTAAGTTTGGTGAAACTCCGTCCAGTAGTTCTCGAGATATCTTTATACGAAGACAAAAAAAGGGGACGGACAGACGAAGACAAGAAAAGGGGGCGGACAGACAGCACAAACACTAGATGGGGGAGACATAATTATTGATGTCAGCAGAAAAACAGGGCACTTGGAGTAAGTCTTGGTCAATGCTGGGGTAAGTATAGAAACTATAACGTACCTGGAGAACACACGGGTAGAGACGTTTCAATGCTACCATAACGGCATTCCAAGGTATTGTTCCCGTTTAGGATATAACCCTCCACACACTGTACGATCACATATGTACGGTGTCTGAAGAACCTTCCTTCTGTTTGAGGGCAAGTTACGTTATTACACAGTCCATTCTCAATTCGTGGCATTGCGCATGGGTCTGAAATATAGTTGTGTTATACTCCGATTATGTACTTAAACAGAAAACATTGTATCTCTGTGTTCATGCTGTTACATGTAATGTATAAGTACCAAAATATAATTATACAGAAACGTTTTTTTTTGTTTAAAGTCCAGTGCGCTCAGAATAGTTTGATAAGATCAGCTTCATTCCAAGCCTGTTAAATGCAATTTTCCCCCCGTTTTCAAGATGAATGGCATTGTGATTGATTGCAACGTACATTCCCAATATATTCATGTCAAGCACAAAGCTATCAGATAAGGTGCTTTCGTTGTTCGACTCATAAGCTGACCGTGGCAAGATCACTGCCATTTACATGTCTGACATTATAAACAGTAAATGGGACGAGTTTTTGTTTCATTAGCAAAAGAGAAATTAAATCGCTCGTAACAGCCTAAGAACTAAACAGATCTTAGCAAAACTGGGCTGATCACGAAGGGAAATTATTCATTAATGAATAAATGTCAAGTAAATGCAGTTACACGGCCGAATATTTTTTTACAGATTTTTTTAGCGAGACAAGGGTACCTACGACGCCTCGTGGTACCGCCATTTATCGTCTTTTGAGGCTTCTCTAAGCCCAACAACCGACAATCTATCAGGTATTAAAGGTCTGGGTGAAGGACCAGAGGAAGCTCGAACTAGGTGTATCTGTTATTTATGATAATGAAAAAACTAGTTTTACCTCAATCTGGGGAGCTTATGGACAATGTCTCTCATCTTTGCAAAAGGTTCCGGTAAATAATTAAGAAATAAATGTTAGTTTTCTGTCCTTGAACTGCTCAGATAATGGATGGTAAAACGAAGTGGACTATTGTTTTGGGACAAACCCACGAGCTGAGTCCTAAAATATAATGGCCATCGTTTTACCATCCATTATCTCAGCCTTCACCCGACTGACCAGTTAAACGTAATTGGGGCTAAAATTTGCATCAACGGTCGCAAATCGTTTCAACATGCTACACGATCCCTCATGGTCGAATGCTTCATGAACACCTGGCGAACACCTGGCTCCAAGGTAGCCTCCAGTGTTACAACTGCATGCCGTGAGCGAGTATGTTTTATGTTCCATCGAATGTGGTTAAATATGCAGCAATTTCTAAATTCATGTTATTAATTACTTCGAAAAGAATATGTTGAATTAGAATGAGAATAACCATGTTGTATTTTAGTATATGCGAACAATAATGCTGATTTTACTGTCACAAATATCCGTTTTACAGACTCAGCTGACGCGTCGTCTGTAAAACTCAATTTGCAGCAGTAAAACCAGCGTTAACGTGCGCAAATACTAAAATACAACATGATTATTCCCTAAATTTATAGTCATTTGCTATGGAGCAGAATAACCTAACCACTCCCTTCAAATCGTATTTGGAATAAGTCCATTTTGGAATGTACTCACGTGAGAAGGGTAGTATATCGTGCGATGCTTTCAATGCTAAACAACAGGCAGATGCTTCAGAATCAGATGTATATGTGATTTCTTGATATGCGGCGTATATAACACAAGGTTATTCCGGGTACTTTTTATTGATGCAGATCGAGTTGACGTTTCGTCAAACGTTTTCAAAGCTGATGTATGAAATCATACAGCATATTTCAATATGTAGATGGAAAGAGGCAATACCAAGCGATATTTTGTGACATGATATCCACACCAAAATGTGGAGAGAACCCTTCAAATCGTTCTGAACACCTATACGTATGGGCATATGTAGAGAAAACAGAAACACGAGCGTCGAGGTATCGAAGTTAGCCTCCGAATGGCGCCACCTACAGGAATATGTAGACGAAGCACAAACAAGTAAAATCTTACGGCATTTGACGTACCCATACCAAATTTGGGGAGAAAAAACGTCGAGTCGTTCTAAATGTACTGCCTATAGAAGAAATTGAGGACATCAGTACATGTTTGAGGATAGGAAGACGACACGCGGTTTTCCCTTTATTTCCCTTGAAATCTACGGAATTTCTCGGGAATTCCCCCCTTTTCCGATTCTCTGCACATTTTCTTGCAACTTAACCTCTTTTTGCAGCAAAAATCCAGAGAAAAAGAGGGAGGGAAAGTGATTCGAAAACGTTGTGAAGTTAATCGTGGTGAAATTGCTTTCCACCGTGATGGAAATCCAATTTAATGGTTCTAATTGTCACGTTTTGAATTTCCGTCATCTCATTTCGTCGTTTGACCCGCCAAAAAAAAACAATAACCACGAAGCATACGGTAAATCAGGTAAGCTGTAACCCCTCCTCCCCTAAAAAAAATAAATAAAAAAAGAGGTAGTTAGAATGACGTGAATTTCCCTCCCGCTGGAAAATAATTTCCACCTCCGTTAATTGCAGACTTATGGGAGGCAGGTGATTAACCGGAAGTACCAGTTTTGGATACTGATTGTTTACCTGGGCCAGAAAGATTTGAAACAGATAAACCAGAAGTGAAAAAACAGGGCCGTTGATTGGCTACACAGTGTAAGCCCCGTATTTCATTATAACAACAATTTTCTGCATCTTTCTCCACAGTTTCTGACTGTTCATTCCAGTCATCATTCAAAGTGAACACCATACCTGCTGTACAAAACGGTTCCTCTTTGTCCCATTCTCCAAGATGACATTTCACCTGTCCGCTTCTCTCCAGTTTTGGTTTTCGCAGATTGAATTTGCCAAAATGGAACCCTTCAGAACAAACCAAGTTCAACACAGAATCATGAGGGACCGGTGCCACTCCGAGTTCATCGCTCTCATGCTCGTCCAAATGTTCTACATACACAGAATAGCATGGATCTGTGAAAAATCGAAAAGAAGATGCAAATAGCTGGCCCAATTGTGCGCAACAGTAGAACTGACCAAAGCGGTACAACTGACCATGTTTGGCCAGCTCGCTCCACTCGCTGTTTGGGGGAAAACTCACGGTTGACGTCACAAGTCTATAAAAGGTTGTTCAAAGCGGGGGTGTCAGACAGTTAGCGAGAAGATCATGAGCCAGAAAGGAGGCCCGAACGCCGCGAGGACCTCGACAGTCAGTGAACGGCCGGATGGTCGAACCGAAAGAAGTTCGGGTCGCGTTTACTTTGACACAATCTATACATGCTTCGATTGTATTGCATTGGCGTTCATGTCTAGCTCTGGTGACTACAGTATAGACGATCAGCGTCGACAGCGCATCCAGCGTAAATATATTGTAGAAGACTGTAAGACTTCGTCGGTCGGAGATTATTCGAGGCCGGACGTAGAGGCGACCGAAGCGGGGAATCTTGAAGCTGTCATTCCTCATCTAATCCGATCAATTAATATAACCCCAAGTGTGACTGAGCTACACCTTGACGTCTTTTCTTCTCGGGCAATCCCCCGACTGGTTTCCGTTTGGAAATAATAGAGTTAGCTTATATCTTATCTATAATTCTAGCCGGTATGGAATGATGGTAATGGCTCCGATCAATATTATTTTCCTGTGAAGAGGCTTGCGGTCGTACAGAATTAATCCTAAAGCCCGTCTATAGATATACTAATACACACAACTCAACGGCTTCAGACCAAGAGTTGCCACTCAGTCTCGCTTAAACCCACAAGTCACAGGCCCCGACCAGGACTTGATATTCATATATATTACCCACACGGTGTGACCACCGGTTCTGGCTAGGGTCTACCCATTCATACACACATTTGCTTATTCACCCAGCTCGCCAACTTTAGACCAGGAGTTGCCATTCATTCACGCAGACACACACAAACTCCGCCCCGCGTCCAAGGTTGATCATTCATACAAATTACCTACACTGGGTGATCACCGGCTTCGGCCAGGTTCTATCCATTCATTTATCTACAGACTATAGCCAGGATCTGCTAAGAAACTGTTTCGTCAGGAACTGCCATCCAACGTATGTTATCCGAACATGTCTGGATCGAGATCCTAATTGGGATTACAAGCGTCTGGTCCGTGATTCATTATTCAGCCGTCGTCCTTTAAAGAAACTTCGCGTTCATAAGAGAGCGTGTCAAAAGTTTTGACGTTCAAACTAAAAGAATGCGTCAGAAAATGAACAGGTACTCGTTCTTTTTCTCGCAGCAAACGAACGTTCGACAGTCAGAAAATGAACACTACCCCGTCAGAAAAATGAACGTCAGAAAAAGAACATTCTTTTTCGAACGTTCAAATTAGTATGGCTTATTGATAGCGGTCAGAATTCGCTGAAAGGCTCACATTACGGCTATCGTGTCGACTCTTGCTAGAACGAAAAAAAAAACCAAAACACTCGAAAAGGCAGCACTTTTAAGACTTAACTGTATTTATTTTGCACTAGCTTTCGTAGGTATATAACCCACTTCCTCTGAAGAAGTACTTTCGTTCTTTCAAAGCAATTATGGCAAAGATTTGACGTTTGTCTACAGCAAATTCAATACATGCATTTAATATAATAAATGTGGATCTTTCGTGCATATTCTGGAGAATTATTTACCGGGAATTATAGAACGAGCGACATATAGGAACTAACGCGCGTGTATTATTTTTTGGAAGAAAACGAGATGAACTATATAATATTAAACTTCGACAAAGAAATTTCACCATACTGATTTGATTTTATTTGACAGATGAATAAGGACTTCGTTATGATATCAAACCACACATTATTATATTACGTATTTGTATGACATTTATATAACAAATTTGATAGATGGCATTCGACGGATGTTGATTGCGAATGTTAACCTATTTGTCAACCGTATATGCTAAACCCCTAGCTGTCCCCTATTGTCCTGTCTGACCTGCTCTGTATATGATTGTGCGTGACGCACGTGGACCGTCTGCACAGGAGGCCCAGAAAGGGGGAGAGCTCAAATTCGGTTGCCCTTCCCGGGTATATCAAGTTGTAAGGTGTGCTTCATTGCATCAGATTTCTTCACCCCTACTAATTTTTTTCGTATGGGAAAATAGTGATAGTCTCCAGGTCCAGATGGCTTTTTATGCACACCAAATGACCACCGGGGATTTTCCTGGCAGGCCGTAACTGACACTGTCAACATTTGAAACCTCGGCATAATATTGTCGTTTCAATTTAATTCATTACACATCTTGCGGTGTTCTGAATGCTATTCGTTATATTTATTATTTGGTGTCAAAAATGAGCCATCTCGGAAAGCCCCTTGAACAGATGTACATATAACGTTGATTTTATTATCGTATCTGGACTATACAGTCTACATTTCTCAAGCTTTATTTGTTTGTGCATTAAAACATGAAGATCACACACATATAGCATGTTCGAGAAAGATGCCGTATATTTATTATTATTATATCATCATTAAAGTCCACTTTATATGAAACAAACTTGAAATGATTGAGGTGTTCACATCGCATGCACGGCGTAATAGTATAACCCCCAGAGCCCCTTAATTTCCAACTGAAACCCAAGCCTTGACAGGCTCTCCTTTGATATTTAAATTGTCAATGGCTACATTGTTTTGAGTCCTGACTCCTCTCATCAGTGTAACAATCTATGTTCACAGGTGTGGGATATTCTTGCAAATGAAGTGTTTAGTTTATTTTTAGCATGTCCAGCTGTGTATTTCCTGTACAGCATATTTGTTTTAATAGTCTTGCCACGCTTCACAGCTTGTCCTTCAGAGAAAACTACACGAAATGGAAGAATGCAAAGTCAGGATAGGGGTGTGCGGGATGGTTCGGTTACCAGCAGGGGGAATTACACTGTAGTACTCCCTGTTAAATCAAGATAGAAGGGTCCAATACTATAGGCTACAGATGGAATCTGGACTGCATGGAATTTAGAGTCCACGTAAGAGTCACGTGCAGCATGCAAGTTTCACCCAGACTAGAAATGACACTTATTCATATGCAAATGAGATCGTATGTAACAACATAGAACTGACTGCCTGGGGAATACCTTGCCCCTTCTGACGCCCAGCTTCAGCGCTGTGCCATTCACCAGCAAGAGGCAATGAAGGGGGTTTCAAAATAACGTTGCAGTATTATGGGTTTTTGTGTTAATTCATATGTGGCCCCTGTTTGTCCCGTATATAATTTTCACAACACCCTCATTCAAACTTGTTCTATCTTGGCTTTTAAGGCTTTTAACGGAAGAAAAGGAATGGAATATCCTATGTAGCATTGTGATCGTTTCACGAGCGCTGAATTGAAGGGTCGACAACAGCATTTTTATCGAACCGGCCGGTATCAACGGCGGATTTTGGATAGCCAGCGAAAATGACTTGAAACAAAAAAAGCCAACACACGTATTTTCTTATAGAAACAAAGATCAATTAACAGTTATCTATTTTACAACATTTAACGATTTCAGATAATTTAAGATAATATCTCCAGGTGGCGACAAAACACTGAAGCCGTGACGGGGACAAGTAGGCCCCTAACAGAGAAACATTTCTATCATTGTCCTTCCATATATCATCCGTTTATTAAACAAAATCGCAGACATCGGACACACCACTCTAGGTTTTACAGAATGCACTGAATGTACATGTATATAAACAATGCAAAGCACATGGCAAGTTACAATAAATTCTATAACAGAGGAAGGCCGCGCTGCGGGAAGTAGATTTGACCCGGCGCATTTCATAATAGTAACATCGCAAGGCAGGTTTCTGTATGTTATTCATTTCTGCTCGCGAAAATGAACATGCGAAAACGAACGTGCAAAAATGAACGTCAGAGTGCATTCAAAAATGAACGTTCTAGTGTTCATTTTCTGACGCTGCTCTGTAAAATGAACGACCTGACGCATGCGGAAATGAACGACCCCCTGTTCAAAAATGAACACGTTCGCGTCAAAACTTTTGACACGCTCCCTAATCCATAAGACTTATTCCATATTCCATATAACAGCATTAGCACCACATTAAAAAAATGCCAGTATGCATAAATGTAGGCTAGTTTCCTGCAAGGGGGAAGCGGTCAACAATTTCAATGATGCCGGGAAGACATCATGATGTCCAAAAATATCAAATCCGTATCGCTGATCAGTATTCTTAATCCATGTGATGTTTGTTGTAAAGTCGTCATCTAGAGAATGATGTGTCTCAGTCAGCTTAGCTTGTGATTGTTCATAAAAACACCATGAGAATCTTGAAGTACATGAGTTCATAGGGCCGCTAGCCGTGTAGCCACGATATCGGGGCTTCATAATTCGTCCTTGGAGCCAGAGTCAGTTGCTATTGAGCGGGTTCCCTGAAAAATAGGTGTTGTTCCTACGAGTTGACTTGTCGTGAGACGGGCCGGTGCTGTAGAAGACTTTATACTGTGAGAGTCCTGCCGTGACCAGACCACAGGGGTTCGTTACCGTTGTTAATTGGTTAAATAGGTTGATTATAAGGGGTCGAGGTCCGTAATAAAAGAGGTGGCTCGTTACCGTTGTTAATTGGTTAAATAGGTTGATTATAGGGGTCGAGGTCCGTAATAAAGAGGCCTCTTTATTACCGACCTCGACCCCTCATATCAACCTGTTTGTAATTAACGGTAACAACTGAACCAGACCGTCTGAATCCATAGACGATTACCAACACGAGAGGCAAGGTCGTGTAACCAGACACGATACAACCTTAGCGTAGACGAAGACGGAAGCCAGACGCCGGATTTAACCGCGGAGTAGCCAGTGTTGCCCAGACCGTGGACGCGAGCAGGCCTGTTCGCGTCTTAGATAGGGTTCTTGTAAATATTTGTTTATATATTTCTATAATATCGGGCTTCCATATAAAAGTAAATATAAAGGTACAAGTAAGCCTAATTTGTAGATAGGGATTTTGTTTACAGGACTTATACCCTACCGCGATCTGAATCTTGTATACCTTGTGCTGTTTATTAAATTATATTTTAATATTGCATTTTTTTGCTTTGGTTGTCATCACATGTCTTCCTTTCCTACCTCCTTGTTCCAGACAAGATGACAGGTTGAATCGAACTCTCTCCTTGGCCAAGTCCAGTGCGCGAGTGTGTTCGGTGTAGCCTGATAAATTTGTATTTGGGCCTGCAGACGATCCCGTTGGATCTGATGGACCTTGGGCACTCTTTAAGATCAGCACGTTTCAACATCGACATACCTCTCACGTTCCATGGAGAAAGTTCGCCATGTAAGGATCTTCAAACCGGGAACACTGTGTGCAATACAGTGTTTCCAGGTTCAACAAAGGTTCCCTACATGTAATCGCCTATTGTGTTTTCCTTACATGGGTAGGAGGCACTTTCTACACTCTCACCGAAACGCTGTCATTTTATAACCCATCATAATGATGTCATTTTGCATACCCCTTCGAGGATCATGGGTCAAAATTTAAAATGGCGACCATTGTGGTATAAAAAAAATGATAAATAATGTTTCGTATATTTTTCCTTAAAATGTCTGCTTTTCTATGGATAAAATGTGTTAAAAAAAAACGTTTTATTTCACATCAGATAATTATTTCCTAATTTTCTGCGAAGGTATTCCGGTGAAAATAGCGAGGATTAAAAATTCGGAAAATGTGACCGATAAATCGCCAAATAAAATACATAAGTGGCCATCTTGTATTTTTTTATTTTTCGCATGTTCTGGTAGTGCCTGAACCGAAAATATACTATATAGTCCCTAGCTCGGGGAGTAAGAAAAATGTGGGGAAGGGGTGACGATATGGCCCCTCCCCAGGCTACCAATGGTCCAAGCCAGGTAAGGTAAAAGTTTGTTGAAGACATATTTCTACTAGATTTTTACAACGATCGTCTTGTAATGTCGCAATACCTTTGCATTTCTATGAATTTGTTTCGCTATCCTTCGCTGTGGTTTAGCGATATGAAATAGCGAAGCTGAGAAGCGAAGTAAAAGGTCATAATGCATATTCGCATCGAACATTACATTTTCTTGCCGAGAAAACGGAGGCCAAGTATCTAAGCAATGAAGAACATCATCTGGTCTTCATACTTGAGTCACATTTGGTAACTTGTGTGACGTTTGTGTTCGAGAACATTATCGAATTCAGACATGGGACTCACGTGGATATTCGTATTCAAAGGTCATATCTGCCCCACACCTTCTCGGAGTGGTGACATGAATCTAACGTGGATATTTGTTTTCGAAGATCATATCTGACTATCACCTCCTCGGAGTAGGTTACATGGTTCTCATGCGAGTATTTGTATGCAAAGGTCATATCTGACTCACACCTGCTCACAGCAGATAACATGGCTCCCATGTAGGTATTTGTATTCAAATATCATATCCGACTCACACATTCTCGAAGTAGGTGGCATAGGACTTATGTGGGTATATGCATATAAAGGTCATATCTGACTCACACGTTCTCAGAGTAGGTGACATGGATCTCGTGTGGGAATTTGTATTCAAAGATCATATCTGACTCACACGTTCTCGGAGTAGGTGACATACATCTCATGTTGATGTTTGCATTCAGAGGTCATATTTGATTCATACTTCTCGGAGTAGGTGACATGGATATCATGTGGGTATTTGTATTCAAAGGTCATATCTGATTCGCACCTTCTCGGAGTAGACGACATGGATCTCATATGAGTATTGTGTTCAAACGTCTGACTTGCACGTTCTTGGAGTAGGTGACATGGAACTCATATGGGTATTTGTATACTATGGTCATATCTGACTCGCAGGTTCTCGGAGTAGGGGGCATGGATCTCATGTGGGTATTTGTATTCAAAGATCATATCTGACTCACACTTTCTCGGAGTAGATGACATGGCTCTCATGTGGGTATTTGTATTCAAGGCCATATCTGACTCAAACGTTCTCAAAGTAGGTGCTAACATCATATAATTCAATCTCCACCCTACATCGCCCTTGAATGCTTTACAACACGCTGTGTAGAAGCCCTTAACATCGCAACAGCCCGTAAGATCGAGTTGCGATGTTCAGAGACACCGTGTCGACCATTACCATCACACTGGAAAAAATATCCACGTGGTCGACCCTTAATATCGCAAAGTCTACTGAACGGTTCCAACGTCATCCTTCATCAAGCAATCTGTCCATCCGTCGTTCAACGCCATATCTGAAGAATGAATATGCCAACAGCCCTAACATCACGTCAGGCCTTAACGTCGACCTTTAACATCGCACTTGAACGTTCAAAATGGTCTTGGTCAATTGCCGTCATCATGCACTACGTACTACGACCGTCCACCCGTGTTTTTTTCTCATTACAACCATATCCAAATAAGTTATAAGCATATGGTCACACAATAGAAGTTTATGCTGCATCAGTGAGATTGGCCCCTTTTTCTGTAGGTTAGGTGAACGTGTATGGCATTTATTCGTCAACCCGTACTATGTCATGACCTCTGCACGGTGCCTCGGTGATTCGGTCGTGCATAATAAAAAATACAATTGTCTCAACATCGATCATCATTATCAACGGTCGACATCTAATCTGTCTCCACGTCGATTTTCTGAACTGTAGAGATCATGATACTTCAAGTGAGAAATAGCGAAAGTATTGTCGTACCAGCATCTTTAGACCAAGTTTAAATGGAATTATGTTTTGTGTGTATTTTTTTTTCTTCGGCGGTAACTCGTCGTACCTTATTTCCAAAGTCGTCCAGTTGGCTTTTCCGAGGGCCAGCGAGCACACGACCGGCAAGTTCTTGATGTCAGTGTGTGACCTGGAAACGGGGAGGCCTCTAAACTTCTCATCGAAGAATTGAGCAGTTGAATTTGAGCAGTTGGCGAACAGCAAACATGTAAATAGTACTGAATTTTAGATACGTTATTCGGGATTCTTTATTGCGTCCTTTATTACATACAGTTACCACAAATTATAAAATCATACCCTGTCAATTATATCAAGCCTACAACAGAATACATTCTAGGCGTGACATTAACTTTTCGCGGAGAACAAGACTACAGTACACGTCGGTTACATAGCAACACGAGTTGTTGTTGTTGTAATTTATCGGATAATTTTTACGACTCTTCTTGTGAGATTTTCTGATATGTTTTATAATTTCTTGTATTGCTCATAACTGAGTGGTTTACTTCGAGAAGAATCAATAGATCCGTGTTTCCTACATTCCTAATTATCATCTGATCATTTCTTAAGAAGGCGCTGTTCTCTCTATCTGAATAATTTGTGTTGTTTTGAGCTGTGAAATCTTGGAGTTGAATATCTTGGACTTGAATATCTTGGAGTTGGTTGAATATCTTGGAGTTGAATATCTTGGGAGTTGACAATCTTGGAGTTGAATATTTTAGAGTGAAATATCTTTGAGTTGAATATTTAACTTTGAGTTGAATATCTTGGAGTAGAATATTTATCTTGGAGTTGAATATCTTGGAGTGGAATATTTATTTTTGAGTTGAATATCTTGGAGTTGAATATCTATCTTGGAGTTGAATATCTTGGAGTGGAATATTTCTTTGGAGTTGAATATCTTGGAGTTGAATATCTATCTTGGAAGAAACCCGACATCAGTCTGTCAGTACTTTCATTCATATTATGACTTCAATTGTCTTTGAAAACAGGCCATGTCATCCACAACTGAACTTTATCTGGAGGCCCTTGGAAGGTAATTGAGTATCAAATTGGAGCGATATTCAAGAGGTTGGAAAAATTGACGACGTCTGGTGACTAAAAAGCAATCATATAACTCTAAATGAAAATATCCCTCGACACCCAACATTCAGACCCGAGAATACGGCGGATTCTCAGACGTAGCCTTAATATCTCAGTCGCGCTTTTATTGCAGCTGTTCATGAGGAGACTATGAAGTATCCACACGGCCCCTAGCACCGGCTTAAGTGAAATTAGATACGCTAGCTCAGGAGCTGTGATGACAGATCAGTTCAAACAACTCATCTGATGTTAATGGTTGAGCATCAGAGACGTCTGATGGAGTAAACGCCTTAACATGAGGTAATCTGGTAAACGCAAGAAACCTAGAAAAACTAACCTGTAATGTCACGAAATATATATCGGGTATAATCATGATTCTTCTTCCGATATTAAGAATGACCTTGCGATGTTAAGGGCAGTCATATCGACCCTTAACATCGCCAAGGGCCAAAATATCGACATGGTCGACCCTTCCTAAACATCACAAGAACAATTGTGATGTTAAAGGACGCCATTGCGATGTTAAGGGCTTCTTCAATGCTGCACACTCGTTTTAGTACTCGGTGTCATCAAACGTTAGCCAGCACGTCAAATGAAAATGGTTTCTAAATTCAAGCAGTAACCAATTCTAACTAAGCAATCAGAAACTCACTTACCCGGTTCACAGCTTCCAAAATCAGAAGTCCATCGTCCATATCGACATTTGGTTGCGTTTTGTTGTGTTCCAGTGTATCCCTTATCGCAGACAACAATGACCATCTTTCTGTTGGGGATCTCGTCGGGGAGTGAATCATCTGTCGAGAGGCCACTGTCCTCATCGTACATCTTGATAGAGCCATGTGGAATGTCATAAGTGATGTTACATGGGACTGCAAGGAAATTGTAAGAACAATTGTGGTGGTTTTACCAAAAAAGGCGGTAAAACTTTTCAAAACTTTCTAATAGACCTACATGTGTTCCAGGCAACGACTCTTGAACTATGAAAACCAGAGTAGTAAGAGAAAAATTGGTAGCCAACATGTGATACCTCATGGCGATGTGAGCGTATTTGTACTTAGCACTCGTTTAGTATAATGTAGGATATAGTGACTCGAACCGCACGAAAAGGAATCCATATTGGCAGTCACGTCTAAACAGTTTTCAAGTCCATTATCCCACCCAAACTCCGAACAGCGCATGTCAGCTCTGGCACCGAGATGGGACTATGTGAGAGAATACACATCCTATAGTATGTTCTATACCAAACGTTTATAGTTGAGAGCTGTAAAATATCTTTACAGTTGAGAGCTGTAAAATATATTTACAGTTGAGAACTGTAAAATCCCTACACCGTTGGAAATTCATCTGCACAAGTCCCGGTAATCCCTAAATCCTCGCAAAGGGTTTACCTGGACCTTTTTGGTGATTTGGATGAATTCTCGAGTTGTTGCGTCTATTACACAATCTCGTACATTTCATCACCGGGGTTGTTTTGAATCAGCGCGTCGATCATCTGAAGTCTGCGGTTTTCGCTTTGACACCTGATGCCGATTTCAAACGGCCAGACAGTCTGGCCGGCGATGAAATTCAAACCAGTCAAAACACGAACCTCGCTGCGGATTGG